>BLKM01008433.1:0-40000 GCA_013340265.1 Coptotermes formosanus
GCTGTTTGTTCTGAGATCCACACAAAACACATAAATACACTGTGTGGGCAGAACGCAGAATTTGTGATTGTTAAACCTGGCAGTATATAAAGTCCGTACCGCGCAGTAAACACACTCCGTCTCGGTTATAAAAACCAGCCAGTTAATGCTGTATAGGGAAATAATCGCTGTTTGTTCTGAGATCCACACAAAACACATAAACACACTGTGTGGGCAGAACGTAGAATTTGTGATTGTTAAACCTGGCGGTACATACAGTAACCACTGGGCTTTAAAGGGCCAGTTTTAATTACTGTATTAGTAACCACCTGCTCTGTACGTCTTTGTCACAGGCTACGAATACGACTAATCTGCAGTTTGTCTTCGCGAACTTTCCGCTCACTGCTGGAATATTTACAGCCCTCTCGTCCTTCCAGCAACGCCCGCTGAACTCCATGAGACTACTGCTGTTGCACATCTGTTCGACAGTAACACAAACTTCGGACGTTCGTTGGCCAGACGGTTTGTGTGCTCTGTGCTTGAAAACAAGAACAGCAACACTAAGCAGTGTTGCTGTTCTTGTAATTGTCGTCTGTCCGTCTTAGTTGTGAATGTACACACACAAGGAGCACAAATTGTCTCACGGACAGTCACTGCGGGTTGGTAGAAACACTGAATCAGAATGTGCTCACAGACGTAAGTACACAGAACACTGTAACCAGAGGCGACAATTGTTGGCCATCTTGCTGTACTGGGATTTCAAAGATTACATGTTCAAATGAAAAAGAAGAGGCTGAAGAATGAGTACGCTCAAACTTTCAGACACACAGGCATGACTTGGAACAAATAACAGGACTGCAAACTGTGCTCTCCGCGAACCAGTACACAGACTTTTTACCAAGGCGTTCTTTACTGTCAGAATGTCGTGCGGTTTCACAGTACACATGTAACTGTAATTCCGTGTATACCCCTAAAAAAAAGTACGGCCTTCCCTGTGCCGATTTTCATGAAATTCGCAAAAGCTGAACAGCATTATGTGCAGATCTGTTGTACCGAATTTCACCCAGATTGGACAGTAAATGTGGGCAGTGCGGACAGAAATTCATTCACGCGCCTGATCAATACATTTTTATGGACATATTCTGTACCGAATTTCTTTAAATTCGGAGCGAAAATGTGGAAAATAAAGATGAAATTCCATTTACGCCCCTAAGTACAGTGCGGCCCTCACTGCACAGACCTCACGCAACGCCAGCCCGCCAAACAACTGTTTGCAAACAGTTCCTGTACGGTGAGGAAGACAACACACAAGTTCGTCTGTCACAACTCGGCATTTACCATTCATTTTCAATTTGCGCTACCTGTTTCGGCCTACTTCCGGCCGTCGTCAGGTACTGCATGTAAAACATCTCGAGGAAGAACGCTATTGTAATGACCATGTAAGAACTGAAATGAAATCCCACTTTTACAAGTTTCGCTGAGGCTAAACAGCCGGGTTTCGCCGATTCGTGGTGTAAATAAGCCGAAACTGTGTACAACCGCCGTTAAACATACACGCAGCCAAGAACACGGTTTGTACTCCTGCCTGCAGTCGCACGTGCTTGTGCTCTTACACAGCCACTCCTCCATTTCTAAGCAACGCAGAGTTCGTGAATGTCAAACCTGGAGGTATATATAGCAGTCACTGTGCTTTAAACGGTTAGCGTGCTGATGTTTATAATGCAGACGCGACGTGTTGACTACGACGTAGAAACCCCCACGACAGTCCACTCCTGCCCCTGTTTCTCAGCAGTCTGTATCACAGTATCACAGTATCGCAGTATGACTGTATGACAGTATAGCAGTATCGCACTATGACAGTATCGCAGCATCACAGTATCACAGCATCACAGTATCACAGTATCACAGTTTCAGAGTATCGCAGTATGACTGTATGACAGTATGGCAGTATCGCACTATGACAGTTTCACAGTATCGCAATATCATAGTATCGCAGTATCACAGTATTACAGTATCACAGTATCGCAATATCATAGTATCGCAGCATCGCAGTAGCACAGTATCGCAGTAGCACAGTATCGCAGTATCACAGTATCACAGCATCACAGTATCGCAGTATCGCAGTATCACAGTTTCAGAGTATCGCAGTATGACTGTATGACAGTATCGCACTATGACAGTTTCACTGTATCGCAATATCATAGTATCGCAGTATCACAGTATTACAGTATCACAGTATCGCAATATCATAGTATCGCAGTATCACAGTATTACAGTATCACAGTATCGCAGTATTACAGTATCACAGTATCGCAATATCATAGTATCACAGTATCGCACTATCACAGTATCACAGTACCACAGTATTGCAGTATCACAGTTTCACAGTATCACAGTATCGCACTATCACAGTATCACAGTATTACAGTATCACAGTATCGCAATATCATAGTATCACAGTATCGCACTATCACAGTATTACAGTATCACAGTATCGCAATATCATAGTATCACAGTATCGCACTATCACAGTATCACAGTACCACAGTATTGCAGTATCACAGTTTCACAGTATCACAGCATCACACTATCACAGTATCACAGTATTGCAGTATCACAGTTTCACAGTATCACAGTATCGCAATATCATAGTATCGCAGTATCGCAGTATCACAGTATCGCAGGACCACAGTATCACAGTATCGCAGTATCACAATATCACAGTATCACAGTATCACAGTATCGCAGTATCACAGTATCACAATATCACAGTATCACAGTATCGCAGGACCACAGTATCACAGTATCGCAGTATCACAGTATCGCAGTATGACCCACATCACCCCACTGCAATGTTTGCTGCAGCCCGGCATTTCCTTCTTCCCCTTCACCGGTTTATTTCTGTCTCTCTGATCATTTAACTGTTCGCTGTACATCTAACGTCCGTAATTACACTCAAGTTATACTTTTTTACGAACATTCTGCTAAGTGGACAGCGACGTTTCGGAATAAAACGCTCCTCCCCATAAAAAAGGTAAAGCAATCCCTGTACAGGCCTGGACAGGCCCTGAGGGATCTAGGAGGTTGAGGCTTCCAGAATTTCCAGACAATCGGCAGATGAAGGTGGTAAGGTTGTCAGCCCTACGCACCGGCCGCCTTTACCCCCAGGAAATATTCTTGGTACTCATTTATGTTAGCGGCGGAGTCGACCCCAGGGCTACAGAGCGGCCGTAAGACGCTGCTCCCTATTCAGGGTCAAAGTCTAACTTTCTGGCTTATGACGCCGTGCACACTGGGGGGGGGGGGGGGGGGGGTGCAAACGTTTTGAAGAGGGACTGCCTTCACCTTCTGAATTACGACAAGCAGGCGGATACCAGTGCTTCCACCGAAGATACTGCCTCCAAGTTCAAGGTAAAAGTGAGCCAAACACGAATGGGACTGTTTATAAACAAGAAGGGGCAAGGAACCTGCTGAAGGAGGACAATAGCGGTCACTCCGGTTGAGGGGCGAGTAAAATGGCGACAGGCGTCAGACTTGCGAAAGAGGACAGACGGGCTGTGAACTGTTAGCTTCGGTAAATGTAAATGGGTCGAACATAACAACAGGGCGGAGATGTTGGTAACACTGAGATACACCAACAGCTCCTGTCGGGTGGGAAGGAGAGAGCAGATTCCTGGGCAAGGGGGTGGGGGGGGGGAAGAAAGATAGGGGTGGGGCAATAAATGAGTTTCGACCCGCAGGGGTTGAGGGAGGTAGTTCGGAAACGGAACTCAGGCTGCCTACGTACCAGGCGTGAGTAGGCGAAAAGAACAGCTCTGCTTCTGGAGACGAGTGACTGGGACGAGCGGGACAGAAAGGAGAAATTTGGACACACATGGAGGGCAATTTGTTTTTGCAGTTACACAGCAGAGGCATATGAGAGATCATGGGCAGTGCAGTGCTAATGTCCGTGACAGCCACTCTGGGAACGAGAGTAAATGCAACAAAAAAAGACGCGCACGTTTCAACGAACTCGACGTTCGTCACTGAAATGGCCCGCCGACTGGGCAGCCATGTCGTCTCATCCCGATTAGCCGGAACCACTCACGAAAAATCGAAAAAACTGTATTAAATGGGTGACGAAGGGTCGAAATCCCGAATATCGGGGTTCACGAACTTCGAGACTACTGCAATTTGGACATAACTTTCTGGACCACCTGTTACGTGCAGACCTGGAGCAGGCGTCAGTGACATTCACAGAAGTGGCTGCGAGACTTCAGGCTGTCGCAGCAGCGTCGCTGCAGATGTGACGCCGTGTCGTTTGGGTCGCAGTGCCTCCATCTTTAGGGTATAACAGCTTCGGCTGCTTGACACTGAAGATAAAAAGACACTACGAACCTTCGAAACGTCGGGAAGTGCTCGCCCAAAGACCCAGTGTCACAGCAACACCAAAATGCGCAACCGCACGCAGTGCAGCCCGCTGCAGGCAACGGCACAGTGCCACTTGCTCCGATCAGAACACTGCCCAGAATCACACTGGGCCAGGAACCGGAAGTGAGATAAGACGACCCGCGGCAATGCAGTGACGCGACACAGCTCTGGGCTGGCGGGCGGACGCTGCCCCAAGGCGGACGACGTCGCAGAATCGTCACAGCCCTCCCGACTCGGCTAAATCAGACAGGGCGAACGACAGGGAAGTCCGGTTCAATTCATTTGGAGGCAGGTCATTTTGTCTCTTCACCAAAGCTTCCTGACCGACTCTATAGCAACCCCCCCCCCCCCCGGCTCGTAGTAAACTGATACTAGAGGCCGACGCCCGGGACGTGAAGCTGACCTCCATGCAATCTGTAGGTTAAGAATACCTGGACCTATACATCGACTGCCCCATACGCCTTCATGGCGTAGCGTTTAATGGGGCAACTTCACACTTAAGCTGACCATCTGAAAGTTAATGAGGGGAAATACAACATGTGACACCCACCAGCTTTACTAATTAGAAAGCTGACGGCTCTGACACTGCCCGCTCGTCCTTTCGGTAAAAATTGTCTCCTTCAGTCTTTACTGTCAAAACATTATGCACAGTACACGCTTGTTTTCTGCCACAAATGCCAAATGCTCCGCCAGTCCCATACTCCTTTATGTGACCACCCACATAATATTTGGTGCGTACAACGCACGAACAGTGCAGCCAGAAAATTAGTGCGTGCGCGCGTGCGTGTGTGTGCGTGTGTGTGCGTGTGCGTGACCTCGAAGCGTCTGCTGTTTTGACCACGGTCATTCACATGGCCAAACATTTCATCACCAGCTGCAAGACTTCTAATTTCTCTGCTTCAAGCAGGCAGTTGGAGCAGCGCCTGTATAAAACCTCGTCACCGTCATACACCGTCCACTGAACCAGTGGCTCTCAAAGTGTGGTCCGCTGGGACCGCGACATCGTCTTTGTCTTTCTGTCAGACACATCACAGAAACTTTGTTAGCGGCGTACCAGAGTGCAGGCAGGCAGCGTTTAACAGTCTGTACGTAACGCTTTCATAACGTAACGTAACATCTGTAACGTTCTTCTGCACAGACTTGACAGTCGTTACGGTACGAGTACGCTTCTCGTTTGTTGTTGTTCTGCCTTCAAATGTTACCGCGAGTTGGGTCTCAGAAGTCCGCGAGTTGAGACGATTTTGGGGCGGGGGCTGCCGAGAATTGGTGAGAATTTGTGAGGGCTCCGCGGCATTCCTCACTTTTGCGAGGGGACCGCACAATTAGTCAGAATTAGTGAGGGGCCCGCGGCATTAGTGACACTTTGCGAAGGGCCCCTGCACCAGGAAGGCACAAAAACACAGCACTAAGCACACCAGCGCAAAACAAGGCTGTAAGGCAGGGCGCAGACCCTCAGACAACAACAGAAGGTGCGTAAAGTGGGCCCAGACGGGAGCTGCAAAAATTGCACGCATGCACGCATGCACGCACAGCCGGAATGAGGATGCCAGCAAACTACTCTGACCATAGGAACCACTTGGCAGGTCCAGAAACAGATGTGTGGGTGCTGACATCGTCCTTGTGTTTAATTTAGGATTACGACTTATGAGGAAGAAGAGGCATAGTTCCACTCATTCCTAATCCCGGCACTAACTGAATGCAAGCAATCAGCTTCACACTGCCGCCCCCGCCCTCCGGCTACCACGCTATGGGCCACCAACCGGTCTGCATGCGGTGAAGAACAGAAAAATGTCTGTCTGTCACTGCCGGCAATCGCACAAAGCCTCCCGGATACTCCACACCGCAGTTTAGTCACTGTGCCTACTGAGCTATGGTGGCTGCTGACAGTTCGTTAGGAAGAGGACAGGATTGGTACGGGACATTTATAACATGGCAAGAGGAGCGCGCAGCTTGACAGCAGATGTATAGCGAAAATAACACGGCCCGGCACTGCACGAAGATTCGTTCATCACCTTGTTCACAAAACCTTCCACTGTGCCGTATCCTAGCCCGGATGAAGCCATTGTCTCCTTCTCACTGACTGTACAGGGAAACGAACGGGACACAATTTAACACAACACTGTAATTATGAAGACGTGCAAAAGTACAAATTTACTGCTTGTTTGTTGTTATGGGTGTGAAACTTGGTGCTACAGAACAGGGGGCTGAGGGAAAGTGGCAGGAGAATGATTTTTTTTTTCCAATGGCGGAACAGTCCCCAGTGGGCCCGGGCGTCCTTGTTGCCGAGGCTTCACGATCACACTGAGCCACATACACTCGGTAGGGTTCCTCTGGCCTGGTGATCAGCCCGACGCAGGGACCTCTATATGACAACACGCAACACTCACAACAGACATCCCATGCTCCCAGCGGGGTTCGAACCCGCAATCCCAGCAAGCGGGCAGCCGCAGACCCACACCTTAGACGGGGCGGCCACGGGGATAGGCAGGAGGATGAATACAACTGCGTAGTGAGGAGGTTCACGATTTGTACTGTCCACTAAATGTTATTGGGGTGATAAAATGGAGGATGAGATAGGCGGGGCATGTAGTACGCATGGGATAAGAAATTCTTAGCATCGTTCATCAAAACCTGAGGAAGATATTTGTACTGGGGCGTGAGACCACGCAGCGTGACATGTCAGGTGATACCCACGTGAGTGACGAGCCGGAAGGAGACAGGAAGGGGCGCTGCACTGACAGTTGGCTTGCTGGAAGCACACAGTGTTGGGTGGGCAGTGTGCCTCAGTGACTCAGACAGCACTGATACGCCTCAAGACGACCGGGAGGGGGAGGGGGGATTTTGTGATCACGACTACAATAATTCCTGTCTTACAGGATGTGTCGACACGTACCGTGGCAGATGTGCATCGACGTTTCAGAGGAACCGCTTGCTGACAGCACCCTGTACCCTCATTAATGAAAGCGGTATTTTCCTTGTAAATAATAACTTTGTACCCGACTACACGGCGTCAGACCCCAGTCACCCCCGCGGAAACCACACGAACCGTATGCTTCCATAAAAGGCAGTGGATATCTTGAGCAGCTGCACGACTATCAGCTGTCCACACATCACAGCGGTCACGGCGCGCTGTGCGACTAGTTTTTCCAGCGGCATACTTAGCCGTGCTCCGGTAATGACTCGGCCCCACAATACCGCGCGTGCCCGCAGCAGTCTTGAAGTGATCAATACTTCGTGCGCTCAAGTGATCTTACAGAGCGGAGGGAGGGAGGGATGGAGGTCCGTCAGAGGCGGCGGCCTCCACGGGCTTCGAACTCGCTACCTCCGTGTAGTATCTGTCGCTTCAACACTTCCGCACCTCAACCCTTTGAAGCCCAGCGGTTACTGTACGTACCGCCAGGTTTAACATTCAACAATTCCACGTTCTGCCCACGCAGTGTGTTTATGTGTTTTGTGTGGATCTCAGAACAAACAGCGATTATTTCCCTATACAGCATTAACTGACTGGTTTTTATAACCGAGACGGAGTGTGTTTACTGCGCGGTACGGACTTTATATACCGCCAGGTTTAACACTCACAAATTCTACGTTCTGCCCACACAGTGTATTTATGTGTTTTGTGTGGATCTTAGAACAAACAGCGATTATTTCCCTATACAGCATTAACTGACTGGTTTTTATAACCGAGACGGAGTGTGTTTACTGCGCGAACAAACTGCAGTCTACGTACGCCATTTGCCTTTCTACACGTCCGGAATCACAGCGCTATTTTCATGCAAACTCAATTTCACGTTGCGTGAAACTAGTTGCTTGAAAGCAGTTTCTCCGGTGTACGAACCGTCCAACACTAAAATTATCACGCAACAAAGACGTATGAGTGGTTATAAATACTCACAATTCGAAACGAAGCGAGTTCTGTAACACTGCTTCATTTTGATGTTCGATATCATCAAATCATCAGTCATCGACGCGGCTTGCGCCTCTGTATTACTGACGTTTCCGCAGCAAGCCGAAGCAGCTGTTGTCACAGGACCAAAACATCCCACCGTGACAGCAGTTGTTACGTTGCAGCTCTCCCACACACACTTAACAGCGAGTTTGTAAACGCACCCAAAGTGCCGCACTTGCGGCGCGGTCGCTGTGCCGCTCTGTCCGGCTGCCAACCGCACGACGCCTTCTGATTATCACGAAAAAGCGCACGACTCGCCGAAAAAGCTTACCAGACATAAAAACACAGCATCATATTTCTCTACATGCTTTACATGAAATATTTTTTGCTCCCCATAAATAATCAGCCAGTTACACCTCCGATGCAGCAGACATGTGAGCACGTCGTCATGTAAAGTGCCCGTTCCTGCTGACATGTTTTAACGAAAACGCGTACAGTGTCGACAGATTTTGGTACAATCATGAAATTTCGGAGTGGAGTTGTTACAAGCGGGCCGACACGGCGACACTAACAGCCTCTTTTTTGTAACCAGATTTTTGTAGTGAACGCGCATTCCGAATTCTACAGCTCATAACATCGTGGCGTCGCCATACTGGTACCCAAGCCTAGTTCCAAGACGCCTCTCTGCCCGCCGCCCTACAGCGTCCCCTTCCTCCCTGCACAAACACTGCGGCCCGGTGCTAATCACCTCAACCAAACTGGCGAGCGGTTGACCATATGGTTTTCTCTTTCAGAAAGATAAGAATATCTCTCAAGATAATGAATCACGGGCCCCAGCACTGAGATATCACTTGCAGGATGAACCATGCACTAACGGCTTCCTGTGGCCAAACAGCGATACCAGACAAGTCACGTGGGTAAACACGCTTACCTGTTGTAAGTTTTCACGGCGACAAATTGGAAAGGTCTCTCGCACCCACAGCACTGTCACGTGGTTCAGACACACCGACGTTTCGGAGGCACAGATCTTATTGCATTTTTTTACATATGCATTACTATTATTACCATTACTACCATTACTACTACTACCACTACTACTACTGCTAATACTACTACTACGTCTACTTCTACTTCTGAAGTTCTACCGCAACTTCTAGCAAAACAATCACCCAGCAGTTACACCCATCCCACCTCTGTGCCATGGTCTTGTTTCAGCCCATTCAGTATGCTGATTTCGCGACACCAAAGCATTGTCCGCTGTAAGCTGAGCCGTTTTTGCATTGCTCTTGCCATGAGCGATGCCAATTTCAGATTGCTTCATCGAAGCAAGTCTTTGCCTGCTTGCCAACTTCAGAACGTCTTAAAAGCGATCGTCGTCCACAGCACTTGTCAATGACTCCTATCCTTAGCCAGTTCAATCCACATCAAATCTTCACACTCTACATGCGTCCTACATGCCACGCCAATCTTCCCTATGATTCCACTGATAACATTAGGTAAAGATAAACGTAAATTTATTCGTGTGCACATTAAGAAGAAATACAGGGCGAGTGGAGGTACAGCTCCTCCCATTCTAACCCTCGGTACTAGATTAAGGTAAGTAGTTGGCTTAACGCTTCGGCCGCTTTAACCCCAGATAAAGAAGACCGGTTCCCACGGAACAGGAGGCCCGGGAAGTGTACAAATTCTGGAAATCGTTTTTCATTGTCTTTTGGGTTCTGACACCGTCTGGTTTGGTAGACCGTTACCTCACTTTCAGAATAGCATGCTAACGTGTCTACAGTCTACAGTCTACACGGTGTGACAGTTCACAAGATCACAACAGAACCACTCACTGCCGCCAGAACTGCAAACATTACATACAGGGCGTTCATTCTACGACAGCGCATGAGACCAGCGTAAGCACTGAACTAGGCTGAGCCTGCCGGCTTTTACAAGAACGTTCGTGGCGTCATTATTTGAAAACACGTACAAATCTCACCAATATGCAACCGGGCCTAACTTCGAAACATTCTCTTCGCCCTTTCTACATACTCTAAAGGCACGACTAAACAGTGTTGCTGCAAGGCTGCCCAATCCGCAGCTCCGTACGCATTACATTCGCCACTCAGCCTTGCGGTGGGCAGCCGACTTCTATCGCCGATTGCAGGAAGCCTCAATCTGTGCGTAAGGTAATTAATTTCTCTGACAACTCTCGCTTTTCATCTTCCTGTCGGCTCGCTTATTGCATGAACGTAGCCCACTGAAGAGCCAACTCGTAGCAGAGTAGCAGCAGGATGAAAGAAACGATAGTTGCCGGGTAGAACAATGACTCTGTACGTTTCGTACGCCACAGACAGACAAGGCAATAACGAAGTGACGTTCGGAACAGAGCCGCGTTGCTACCAGCAATCTGATTGCCTCTGCCCTGCGCACACCAGTAATACACTGCAGCAGCCACAGAACCACGTGTTCAGCCAGCACGCAGCATTACAGAACTGCGTGCGGCGGGTGCAGCTCAGAACACGCATTTAAACACGCACGCCTGCCAATAATGTTACCACCTGGCACCGGTGTTGGTCTTTCATACAGCGCCTCGGCGGTAATGGCGGCCATTCCAAACACTACATTTTGATCTGCCGCCATTTTAACTCGTTACTCTACACTCGTTCTGCTAACGAGCTATGCGCAAACAGCGACTGCGCGGTGCGACGTGCTGCAGCGCTGTTGGTAGAGAACTGACAGGACGGTAGAACCACAGTTGGAGTACGAGCGGTACAGTTACTGGTGATGATGATGATGATTATTATTATTATTATTATTATTATTATTATTATTATTCTATGTGTAGAACTAAGACGTGCGACTGTACTGTAATTCTGTCTACTGTAAGCACATTACACCCTTAACCTGCACGCTACACGCCGGTATCCATGGAGGCGCAAAGCATAGTTTCTGAGTGACGTCACAGCCGTGTTAACGTTAGGGATATCGATGTAAGGCATCGATACATATCGCCAGTCTCTAATTAACATAACTTTTTTGCGAGTGTTTCCGATTTCGCACAGAGTTGGGCACGTAAGGTTAACCGAAATGTTGAATAGTGAGGTCATGCTGGAGTGCTTAACAGAGTGGACAGTTGGGTGTTTTTATTGACAACAGAGATGTGCGTCAGTTTATTACACTTCAGCGGACTGTCAGTGCCGTTAGACAGTTACGGCACACTGTGGCGCACACAAGTACTTTGCTTAATACACGTTATGCTCCAAATTCAGCAATTATTTTGGTAAGCGCAACAACTACTCGTCGAA
Organism: Coptotermes formosanus; assembly: GCA_013340265.1. Taxonomy (NCBI): domain Eukaryota; kingdom Metazoa; phylum Arthropoda; class Insecta; order Blattodea; family Rhinotermitidae; genus Coptotermes; species Coptotermes formosanus. The sequence continues at coordinate 11,569 of BLKM01008433.1, forward strand.
ATTACCGCGAACTCTGCGCTAGAATCAAACAGGATGACGCCCGAACTGGAAAAACGACGAAATTTGAGCGAGCAGCGACATCAGACGCTGCCAGCGGTAGCTTGTGTGCCCAATTTGACGTTATACAGGACAGCCTATCTTCTGAACAGAACGCCGTAAGAACTGCAATTCACAACAACCGCACCCGCAAGACACGGTCCTTCAGAAGCTGATGGTCGCTCAGTTGGTCACGAAATCACCCGCCATTTTATGGAACTCGAAGTTTAATACCATCATTACAAGTGCCTGCTACGGAAGCAATCGTGAGCCAGTTTAATCTAAGCTACAGAGCTTGTATACCGCAACGTCGATTACATGCCGGTGGATACAGCAACAGAACAACGCGGTGGCAATGACGTCTGGTGCCTCCACAGCAGAGTTAAAATCAAAGCCTGCTGGGATGTGACGCCGTGTACCTTAGTAGACGGCAGACAAGTCTACCAACAGTCCGACGTTGAATAAGAAGTCGGTGTACCCCTCCGCAAGGTGGGTGTACCTAGCTACCAAACTACACGGCATCATGCCCTAAAAGACTACACAAGCTGTAGGTTCCACGTCGCACGTATGAAAGCATGCTGTTGGACACACCCCTGAGCCAGCTGCATCCCCGCACATTCAACCGCCCATTTTCGAAGACATTTGCCAATAGAAACACCGCACGCTTTGCTGGCCGAACAGCCCGCCTACCGTAGCTCCAGAAATTCCACAAAGAAATATAACAATTGATACAGCGTGCTTAAATTACGAAATCTTCACTAGGTCACTGGGACTATAAGCAAGGCATGCAGCACGCACTGCTTAGTCGTACAACCTAACGTGAAAAAACCACCTGGCAGCCCCAGGCGTAGGTGATGGGATAATATTAAAATGGAGCCCGTAGACATAGAGTGTGAGTGTTGGCTGGATATGGCTGGCTCATTGTAGGGCGCAGAAACGGGCTCCAGTAAGCCAGGTAAAGAGACTTCTGGGTTCCACACATGGTGGGGCGGTTCTTGGCTAGGTGAGCTACTGTCAGCTCGTAAAGAAGGGTTCGGCCACTGCTCGGCTGACGGTGGATTTTGTGACAGTCGTGCAAAACTGGGCCGTCGGTATGCAGGAGCGCCTTCACGTATCACGGCGACGTTATCTGACCGCGCGAACCTACAGACCACCAATCTACAAACAACTTCTACTGCCCTTTCCCGACCCCACTAGTCTACCAACTACTGCAGCAACTCTACTTGTCACATACCGTGCCTCGCCCTTTGCCCCGGCCGCGTCTACCCTCGCCGCGCACGTAGCTACCCTCCGACGCATAAAGGTGCTGAAAAAGGGACCCAAAATAAACAAAACTTGCTACAAATCAAACACTGGTGTGACGTCATGTGGGGCTATCCGACCGGTGGCTGTGAAGGCTACTGTCCTCTGGGACAGTGGGGCACACAGGCATCACGTTCACAGCCTCCACCGTCACCCCTCCACACTGAACACGTAGCCAGTAAGTTCCTCAAACACATTGGCATGTGTCCCTCATCCACTTGTGCGCGCTGGGCGGGCGGGCGGGGCCAACAGCGTGGCCCTCGGTCCACATCATACTGCTGCACGATGTGGACCGACGGGTGAAGTGGAACACATTTTGAGCCACGCCCGCCCAAGGCTCACAAGTCGATGAAGGACCCCTTCTTAGTGTGACAACTCACGAGAACAGATCTGACCTTGGCAGAAGTGGCGCCGGAGAAAACCCGATGAAAATTCATTGGGCTAAAGCAGGGGTGCACCAACCCCGGGCGCCTGGTCGCCGTGGCGACCAAACTGTGTACGGTAGCGCCTAATGTCTGTGGGTCCTCAGTATGGGAGTTGTTTCATGTCAGCTGTCTGGTGCCCAGAATTTTGAAATGGCTCTTGGATGTTTGCATAATTTATGCACCCCTGGGCTAAAGTTCAGTTATGTCTTGCGCGTGCGAGTTAATATTACTATTTTCTTTTGTGTTCTATCCGGTTACAGCTGTGCATACATTTGATGTAGATTTGTTATACACTGAACACCTGACTCTTGGCGACTACTTCAGTGACAGAGCTTTATATGTCGATCAAACTTGGCATACATGTTTTCTCCGCAATGTTTGTCCGCAGACAAAGGACCCCACCCACTGTCAAGGCCACAACTGTTCTCATCACTCGAGGACATTGTGTAACAAAGTACGCGGCGTCACATTCCTGACGACAGTAACCTTCAGCGGTATCTAGTCACTACACTAAGTTAGCATAAGTAAATGGGAACGAGATGGTAACATTTAGGACAGCCTACAAATCCAGGTGCCCCTGTGTCCAAGCCACACCTGACACGAACCGCTGTCACAGAAGCTTGGGTACAGTGAAGGACAGAAAAATGCCGGCACCTGTACTGGAGCAGAAGGCCGTCACTGTGCAGTGGCGGAGTGTCTGCGAGTAGAACACCAGAACACTCGACACCACTAACGCCAAACACCTGCACAATTCACGGCGGAAAGCAGCATAAACTCCACGAAACGGTTCAAGGACTCCTCTGCCGTTTCTCTACCCAGGAACTACATTAATAACAATCGAGTGCATTCTCAGCCAGACGAATCCAATCCACACCATCACACCAATTCCCTTAACCAACAGCAGTGTCGGCACGCAGCACAGCATTGCTTACACGTTTCGTTTTGGTAAGAAACAGACCACTTCAAAGGCCAAAGCGTAGATGGAATATAACTAATAAAGTGTACATAAAATCTGAGTTTGTCATGGTATTGGGGACTGATGTTGTGCCTTGATGGTTGTGACACCGTATGGTCTTGTACTGTACACGGGTTCGAAAATTTCGAAGCAATATCGCGCCTACATGTTCAGAGCAGAAGAGACGCCGTCATATTCCACTGTACTGAAATCCATATTAATATTATCCTCCATCCCGCCCTAGATGCAATAAGTAGTGCTTCAGCTTTGTATTCATCAGGTCCCGCGTTCAAATCTCAGCCAGGAAACCAACTGCCTTGACAAAGACCTTTCATGGTTTTCCTAGGTCACTCCAGGGCGACACTGAGCCATGACCGGCTCCATACACATCCTTTCAATTCACTAATTCGATGCAGTACCGTTAAATAACCACCCCCATGCAGCAGACTAATCACGGAGGGTTCAAATTGCCATATGTCTCAATCCTAAGCCAGCTGGATCAAGTCCACGCCACCCCATCTTATTTTGTAAAATTCCATTTTAACATTATATTGTATGCTATGCGTACTTCTTCATACCGATTGATTTCCTTCAGCTTCCCCACCAAAACCCTGCCTGCACCTCTCCTACAGCCCATGCGTGCCACGTGTCCCGCCCGTCATCCTCCTTGATTACACCACGACCATAACCCTCTGTGAGCAGTAGAGATGGTGAAGCTGCCCATCATGTACTTATCTCCATTCTCCTGTCACTTCCTCCCACTTATATCCGGCCTGTTCTCACACACCCTCAGCCCCTGATCTTCCCTGAATGTGAGGCCAAGTTTCACACCTCGTTAAATAAGCCATAATAATACGTGGTGGAATGCATTTTGTATTATAAATTCATTTACAATTTTGAAAGGACCGATTATACAATGCCTTAAACCGCCACTGCGCGAGACAACAAATTTGGAACGAACTGACATCGCGAGCGGACTTCAAAAAGATGCCACAACGACAACATGGCCACGACAACGCCGCATGTTGCAATCACGCAGTATCGCCTACTTTGGAATCGTTTTAACTTCACCAATTGCCACCAGTGTCGCTACTTGTTGGGTCATGAACTGTTCCCGAGTAAACCTGCCCTGCCATCTGACATCGAGATCTACAACTGCGCAGTGAGTTCCACACGCGCATGAGCAGATGCCAGCTACAACGTACTCCGAATCATAAATGGAAATCGATTTTTTTCCCCGCTTCCCCCCCGGCGGTGTGTGCGTACTGCGTTGGATTTAAAATTAAATTATCGGTACGTGGAGGCTAGCAATAACTTTTTTTACGACCAAAATCCAGGCATCACGTTATTTTACTGCGAAACGTGAGGCAGGAACATATGCCGTCATTTTTACAATTCTGGTACCTATTTTCATTTGTTTGCGTTGACAGTGTGGGTAACACATCTGCTTCTAGTTAAACACGCGTAACTTCATCTGTCGTGCAGCTCCGCTGCAAACATGGCCTCTTGCTACGTTCTTGCCTCCGTACAAGATATGAGGACAAAACACTGCCAACCACTGGCACTCGGCACGGCGCATGTAACCGCGAAACCAGATCGGACATGAAATAAAGACACGTGGCAAATAGCGGTACTAGAACCCAGTACAGCTGAAAACGAATTTGTTAGTATCAAATCAAAAGCAGCAACTTCTTCGTCCGGCATTCGTCTGACGTCCTTCGTACAGTACAACAGCTGGAACTCCAAAGAAGAAACACGCACGGATCAATAAATTAGAGTTTACTGACGTAACGCAACAACCTCAATGAGAATTCGACTCTAATGCCGTACTTGGCCATCGCTTACAGCCGCGGCTAAAAAACGAATTCACCAACTAACTGCTGGGGGCAGAATCCTTCGTGACAAACTGACAGTTCCTCAGCTGGTCAAGAAATCCACCAAATTTCATGGAACCCGAAAATTCATCACCGTGTTCACAACAGCCCGCCATTTGTCCGTATGTTGAGCCAGACTAATCCAGTCCAGGCCCTCCCGTCCTATTTCTTGAAATCCCACCTATGCCTAGGTCTTTCAAATGCCCTCTTTCCTTTAGCCCTTGCGACCAAACCCCTGTATGCATTTCGCTTTTTCGCCATTCGTGCCACATGCCTCGACCATCCTATCCTCCTTGATGTGCCCACCCCAAGAGTGTCTGGCGAGCAGTGCAGGCCACAACACTCCCCACTGTGCCGTTCCGGCCACTTCCCTGTTAGTTCTCAGTCTTACGCCCCATAGCGTCCCCGAACGCCCTCCGCCTGCGTCCTTCCCTCAGTGTGACAGACCGGCGTCACACACATTTAAAACATACAAAATAGCGGTTATGTACAGTTTAGTCCCCAATTTCTTAGACAGCAAACGGGACGACAGGCGATTGTGGACCGAGTGGTGTGCGTTCGGTTGGCAACTGCTGACATAGCTAACTCCATGGAGCAGAGGCCTTCTTGAGAAGCTAACAGTTTCTCAGCTAGCCAAGAAATTCCCCGCATTTTATGGAACCCGGAGGTTCATTACCGCATTCACAAGAGCCCGCCACTTGTCCCTAACCTGAGCCAGCTCAATCCAGTCCATGACCCCGTCCCACGTCTTGAATATCCATTGTAATATTATCCTCCCATCTACGCCTGGGTCTCCCAAGTGGTCGCCTACCCTCACGTCTCCCCACCAAAATTCTGTATGCACCTGTCTTTTCCCCATACGTGCTATATGACCCGCCCATCTGATTCTGCTCGATTTGACTACCCGAATAATATTTGGTGATGAGTGCAGAGCACTAACAGCTGCAGACATGACTACCACAATTTATATACCGTACTAACCCCGCCTCGGCCATCACAGCATTCGCCTCTGTAAGAGCACGCCAAGGTGCGCCGTTACACGGCAGCCCTACGTACTGGGATCGCGAATTTAAAACGGTCTCCCTCTATATTCCGGTACAGACGTGCAACACGGGGTCTGTCTGCCACAGGCGTGAAGATCATCTTTCAATCCTCTGGGGTATGAGTGTTCTGCCCTGAATATGTAGGCACGATCTGCCTCCGAAACGCTGGAACCGACCTCCACGATCACACGTCGTCACAACAACGCACGAACACAACATGAATCCCCAATACGAACAGCGGCTCAAATTTTGTGAACACTTTACGTTCGAGTTCCGTCTACATTGCTGAGGTAGAATTTTGGCACTAAGAGACAAGAACTGAGAGGAGACTGGAGAAAACTGCATAATGAGGAGCTTCATGATTCCACTGTTCACTGAATATTCGATCACTGAGTGAAGTAGAATCAGATGGGCGGAACACGTGGCACGTATGGGGAAGAAGAGAAATGCATAGCGTTTTGGCGAGGAAACATGAAGGAAAGACACCAATTGGAAGACGTATGCACAGATGTCAGGATAATATTAAAATGGATGGCTTAGATTGCTCTCGCTCAGGATAGGGGCTGGTGAACACGGTAATAAACCATCGCTGTTTACAAAATCCCGGGACTTTGTTGACTAGCTAAGTGACTGTTCAGTTTTGCGGATAAGTCTGGTGCCTGTGTACAGTCACCTGCAACTGAGAGTGTACGGGGGGTGGTTGGGTCCGAAGGACATGCAAAGACGTGACACAGTGACCGTGACAGTGACAGTGACAGTGACATGCCGTGTACCACGGCAAACTTTTGGTGGACCCTGTCCACGTCGGGCGGTGCGACACTCACAACAGGAAATGGCAGGAAAGCGAGAAAAATACGTGATGGGAAGCTTCTTAGTTTGTACTGTTCTAAGTATATGCGGGTAATCACATGACGGAAGGTTGTGTGGGCGAGGCACGTAGTACGCATGGGAGAAGAGCCATATATGGGGTAGAGAGGCCGGAAGAAAAGAGACCAACAGAAGAACGCAGACGTACATAACATCGTACAGAACATGTAGTGGGTTCAGTTGGCACTGGAGAGCGCGTGGGAACTTTGGCGTTCCATCGAAAGCCGTAAATTTCCTGCCTATTGCAGCTGCCTTCCCCACGCAGTACAGCACCGCAGACGCCGCACGTGACCCGGCCTTGCTGTGCAGCCCTGCCGAGGCCTGACAGCTGTTTGGCCTCAGCTTGATCTGTTGTTCACTGTTAGGTAGAAAGAACTACGGTTTCACGTGGCATTAGATGGCGTCCGTCCATCCGTCCATTCATTCATTCTCGCAGTCCGCACACAAAATGACTGTTCGGACCCTGACTAATGAGCACTGCAGGCACCGGGCAGCTTTGTCACACAAAGTTAAACGGCACATAGCATGTGTAGCGGCGTTCTTTACTGCAGCTTGACGCTTTGCAGCCCACTGGTTACTTTACTTACCACCAAGTTTAACATTCACAAATTCCACGTTCTGCCCACACAGTGTGTTCATGTGTTTTGTGTGGATCTCAGAACAAACAGCGATTATTTCCCTATACAGCATTAACTGACTGGTTTTTATAACAGAGACGGAGTGTGTTTACTGCGCGGTACGGACTTTATATACCGCCAGGTTTAACATTCACAAATTCTACGTTCTGCCCACACAGTGTATTTATGTGTTTTGTGTGGATCTCAGAACAAACAGCGATTATTTCCCTATACAGCATTAACTGACTGGTTTTTATAACCGAGACGGAGTGTGTTTACTGCACGGTACGGACTGAATCTTTATACATAATTGAGGTTAATCCGAGACTTTAATGGTCAAGCTTGCCACAATTAAGGCATGATTGCTGCATACTGCATAGCCTACGCATGTAAATATTCCAACACTAAAACATATATATACATATATATATATAAACACACACGCATGTACTACTGACAAAGACGGTCGCCTGACAACGCTCAGACCTGCGTTGTAGTCAGAAAGGGCGCCCCAAGACAGACAGCAGCGTTCAATTAAAAGACTGAAATCTCTCGACGGGCCCCAGGAGGGGCTCGACACCAAGACACACTGACCGCCAGTCGCAACTCCACTTTCACGCCCAGACTTTAAAGTCTTAAACGAATACTGCACGAATATCGACACAAAAAAGTGATTGCTATACGTACCGGGGCAATCAACTACTGGGCGACCGGGCTACCTTCGATGCCCTTGCAAAAGAGGGCAGGGTCCCTTCCGCCACACCCAACAAACGCCACAACCGACACTACAGCTATGCTGCAACGAACACCGGGCGCAGATGCACACGGTGTAACTACAGTGCTGTCTCTGTGCGCGCCATTAAGCCACATGATGGAGCGGAGGTACATCTCCACTCATTTCTAACCTCCGCACTAGAAGGACGTGAGTGGTTGTATTTACGTTCCAACCGCCTTACCCCTGGGAAAAGAACACCGGCAACGTTTCAGTAGGGGGCTGTTTGGGCCCCACAGCCGGTCTGAGATTTGCAGAGAAGGAAGACCTCCTTTTTATACTGCCGGCTACTGGGTTATGACACCGTACGGTCTGGTAGGTCTACCCTGTCGCCATGTTCACCGCCTACCAGACTAAGCGGCGACGGGAGACAGGAGACGCTTTATACAACGGTGCTCTCAGTTGTTAAGGTCATGTAGCGTCGGTGGTAGAGGAATGAATATGGAGCATTGGCAGAATGGTAGTGGGACCGGCAAACGGTAGTGCTGGGAGAAAAACCTGTCACAGTGCCACTTATCCCATAACGACACAGTCCAAACACTTACAGCCTCACAACGTACATTAATCCCTGGCATATTCACACGCATTCAACTGCGGTTAAGCAACGCCATTACAGACGCCATGCGCTGTTCAACTACGTGAATGCACAGACGGACAGACACAACCCGTGAGACGAAACTTCTTACACTGTGGTGTAGTCTGTACATAATGTTGGTGGCGCTCGCATCGGATCGGACTTCAGGCAAGACGCCACCTCAGAAATCTGCACAGACTCAAGTTACATGTCGACTGACACAAATGTAAGACCGCCTGACGCCTTAACATCTATATCGGACGATTTCGGAGTTTGGGAGACGGGTATGGGACTCCTTAGTGAGGCCCGGAGAGTAACGCCTGATGCTCTGCGCACGTACTCTCGTGCCACGTTGTTCTTTGTTGCTAGACGGCCGTTACCGACATCATAGGTCAAAAAGGACCTAAGTCCACGGATTTCGTTGCTTAGCCACCGTTTAACCTTTTAAAGCCTAGCGGTAACTTTACATACCACCAGGTTTAACATTAAAAAATTCTACGTGGTGCCCACATTGCGTTTATGTGTTTTGTACGGATCTCAGAACAAACAGCAACTTTTGCCTTATAAAACGTTAAGAGACTGGTTTTTATAACCGAAGTGGAGAGTGTTTACAGCGCGGTACGCACTGGGTCCTTATATAAAACAGATACGCTTCGTCTTTAAAGGGTTAATTCATAAAACGGCCACTAGGCGCCACGGTGGTGAATGATACAAAGCTGGCGAAAGAGGATACGCAGTGCGTCACACTTTCTACACAGCAAGTAAAAATTTTGCAATTCCAGTACAGTCATGAAATGAAACGATTAAGCTGTGGATGTTTGGGCCATTCATCACCTGTAATGCTGAGCGTAGCGTTACACTGGGGGCATGGAGGTAACACGTCGAAAATTATTCGTCAGTGGTGAGGTTCACATGTCTGTTACAATGACGGAGAGCAAAGAAATCTTAAAGCTCCCCCAGGGGATCGAACACTGTGACGGACTGAGCTACAGAGCGCAAACTGGAGTATCAGGGTCACCAGTATCACAGCTGGGAACTACAGTGTCATTATTTTATCTGACAACTATCGCTTGCCACTTCCTGTCGGCTTGTTTTCCAGTATTAAATTCGCCCCCTCGGCCAACCGCCCCATATCCGAGGCGGAGAAGCGGCGGGAAGAGGTAAACGACAGTTGTCAGATAAAATAATGATCCTGTACATCGTAAGGTTTATACTGCACGCACAACACATATGATGGGCAGGTTGCCGTAGCTCAAAGCGCAGTTCACACAAACACCTAACATCGTGGTTCACCGCAGGCCCACCGGACAGTCGACGGTGTAGACTCACACCCAAAACGAAGCCAGGACCGTCTCCTTCACAGTTCACTGTACAGTCTGAGACGCCGGCAGCGTCGCTAACACGATACCAGCCATGGAGTCCCGATGCCGTGTAGTCTAATGTGTACCGACGCTTCAGAGAAATCTGCTGTCCTCATCGTCATGTTAGGCGATGGCAGACGTAACAAGCTCCTGTGATATTTACCAGACCACACCGCGTCAGGTCTTTCTAGTAACACAGCGGTATGACATAAGCATTACAGAAAATAAATGAGATTATGGCCCGTGCATGGCGGGCGGCCTAGCCAGTGGGTGCTACAGTCACGACAGCCCTCAGGCTGCAGCAAATCAAGACAGAGGGCCCAGCGGGGCGTCACGAAGTGTACTCAGCAGACGGATGCACACGAAACGTTACCGTGTAACCTCAAGAAAGCGCCTAGTTGGAAGATCCTGGCATAAGTGGAACAATAATGTTAAACTGGATGCTAATGAAGTGGGATTTGGGTATGCGGAGTAGATTCTGCTGGCTCAGGAAAGGAACCAGTGGTGCACTCTGGTGAGCAGAGTGATGTGATGTCGCGTCGTTTGGCAGCAGCTGCGATATAACACGTCCTATCTCAGGGCAGAACGGATAGGATGTTCCGAAACGTCGGTAGTCACATACTACAGTACATAACTCCGTAAGCGAAATGTCTTAGCCTCCGTTAGCACGGATCGCATTCGGCACTGACCGTCACAAAGCGGCAGACACACGGTAAAGTTCACACACGCACGTGCGGCTTTGTGCAGCCCTGAGGGAGCATACTGGTTGCACCTGGACTCTGCCTGCAGTCGTCACCCGCCATCCGGCTGCATCCCCTGCTGTACGCTCCGTCCCACGAACGTCCGCCCTCCGGTAGACACTGCTTGGTGCCTTGCGGGATCCGACAGGCACCCCGAGGTCTGCCACAGATTTACAGACATTGCGGCCGGACGTGCTGACTCGGTGTTTTTACAGCCGGCAACTGTCTCTCGCGAAACGTCGTTAAATGCCCACCAGACTGCACGGCCCCAAGCCCAGAACACGGCACTCTTCGTGACTGTGCAGCACTTCACAGCAGTAGGAGTCATCAAATCAGTTCGTCACAAACTTTCCCGGGTTTCCTACTGAGGTAGCCTTGCACACACTGAAGTGCGTCATGCATGGGGGCAGTTATCCGCTACACGTATGGTACATATCCCCTATGTACCAGATTCCGCTGTGGTACATATCCCTTACGTGCCAGAACCCCACCTACTCTACGTGCACCTCAAATTAAAATCCAAGGGTGCTTTCTAAAAAACTACCTTCTTTCACAAAAACCACATATCATCGACTTCGATTTGAAACCAATACGTATGTTATTTATTGACTCTGTACAACTTGCAACACTGTACCGACGCTCTGAAGCTTAAAAGAGCGACAGAAACCGCGGAGACACGAGAGTTACACAAGCAGGGCCTAGCGATGATCACTAACCTGGGTGCTCGGGAAGAGGATGTGTCAATTCACGAGGGGCGGTATGTTTTGTGAAGCTGTGTACGAGAAATGGCTACATTAACCCTTTAAAGCCTAATGGTTACTGTATGTACCGCCAGGTTTAACATTCACAAATTCTACGTTCTGCCCACACAGTGTATTTATGTGTTTTGTGTGGGTCTCAGAACAAACAGCGATTATTTCCCTATACAGCATTAACTGACTGGTTTTTATAACCGAGACGGAGTGTGTTTACTGCGCGGTACGGACTGAGTGTTTATGTATGACTGAGGTTATTCGTTAGTCTCCGGTCTCTCATCACGGAGGCCCCGGGTTCGATCCCAGGTCAGTCCGTGTGAGATTTGTGGCGGCCAAAGTGGCACTGTGACAGGTTCTTCTGCCGATACTTCGGTTTCCTCTGTCAGTCTTATTCTACCAATGCCCCATGCTCATCTGCATCTACACGTTGCTCTTAGCAGCGGGACAAACGGGCCAAAAGCTTGCGAATTTTGCAAAAAGAGTGCTCTTTCGGAAGCCGGACAGGACTGGATAGAGAAGTTTGTTCGCTTAGTCTTTAAAGAGGTTAGCGTTACACACATACATAATACATACATACATACATACATACATACATACACATACATGTATAGTTTTCTACGCATCTCATTGCTGCCTCCGTATTTCATTCACTGCGGCGTCGGTAAGACATAATGTCGCCGTCCTCAGACGTACTCTGGACCTACCCGGCTCAAATACCGGCTTCAAGATTGGCTACCTGACGGAAGGCATCGGGGTTTTCCTCAGTCCCTCCAGGCAAATACCACGTTATTTCGTCAAAGTGGGCCACGACTGCTTTCAATTCGTCATTCACTGACCATTACGTCACTCGGTGCTATGTAGGTGCTGACAGACAATGTAACTAGACAAACCACACGTTAAGCAGTAACAAAAGAAATGAGCGGTAGGTGCGGCGCTGGACCCAGCACGGGGCACACCCAGGACTGCTGCCCTCGGGCCGCTGTTACACGCGGCATTTGGCGGCACACACACGCGCATGCTCCTCAACTTTGACTAGTTTCCCTCTCTCAAGTCACATTAATGTCTCGTATGTGCTCCTTCAGAGCCCAGTACTTCCACAGCTAGTCAAAAATTTTGCCGCATTGTCATGGCACCGTGTTCACAACACCCCGCCAGATTACCCAGCCAACCCTCCAGTCCGCGTCTAGGTCTTCCAAATAACGTCCTCCCTTCAAAGTTTCCTGCATACAATTTCGTGTGAATTTCTCACCTCTTCCATGCGCATCACGTGCCCTGTCTGTCTCATAGTTCTTCAAATTATCGTCCCAAAATTACTTTGTTGCTAGTGAAGGAAAATTGTGACTAATGGGAAAGACTTCTCAGACATAATGCGGGAGTAGAAAACACTTTGATAGGGGCAGAGCGAAGACTTGATGCGGGCAGAGCAAAGACTTGACGCGGGCAGAGCAAAGACTTGATGCGGGCAGAGCGAAGACTTGATACGGGCAGAGCAAAGACTTGATGCGGGCAGAGCGAACACTAGATACGGGCAAAGACGTGATGCGGGCAGAGCGAAGACTTGATACGGGCAGAGCAAAGACTTGATGCGGGCAGAGCGAACACTAGATACGGGCAGAGCAAAGACTTGATGCGGGCAGAGCAAACACTAGATACGGGCAGAGCAAAGACTTGATACGGGCAAAGACGTGATGCGGGCAGAGCGAAGACTAGATACGGGCAGAGCAAAGACTTGACGCGGGCAGAGCAAAGACTTGATACGGGCAGAGCGAAGACTTGATACGGGCAGAGTGAAGACTTGATACGGGCAGAGTGAAGACTTGATACGGGCAGAGTGAAGACTTAAAATGCGGGCACAATCCAGACAAGATTCTATTTCACCACAGACCCAAGCAGGGCTTTGCATCCCTAGCACCAAATACGTACATCCTAGGAAATGTTTCAGCTTCGTACAATGCTAATCACCCTGTAGCTCGGTTCCGAAGCAGCCTGTAGCGACAGCTGCGCGCCTTGCCTGCAGCTACTACCGAGCTTGCAAATGTAACGGCGGAAACGCGTACCAATCCGCAGCCTAGGCGTTGCTCTGTCGTTTGTAACGAACTGCAACAGACGTTTTGGCGCGCTCGCAACGAGAAGCAGAACGTCAGCACGTCCGTCTGCACTCGAACAGCCGCTGAACAAGTGTTCATGAAATAACACTTGGGAGCATCACGAAGATTTGCCAGCATATTCCAGTTTTAGTTAAAATCACACACCACAGCCGCACATTCACGTGACCCACGCACGTTGCTGCACGCATCTCCAGCGTCACTGGTTACGTATTTATCGGGGCGAAAAGTGCAGCAGAAGTCGTACATGCGAACGGCACATGCTGCATGTCCATCTCACTGCGATTTATCGACACAATCAGACTGCAATGTGCTCTCCCGCTACGCTTTGCTTTCCCCACCTGCTGACGCCATGCCGGCAACACAACAGCTCGCGTGGCTCGTCACTATCGCCTCGCCAAGGAACATGTTGGGTCCACAGCTCCTCACACTGGGACATATTGGGTCCACACCTCCCCACACTTGGTCCACAATTCCTCACACTGTGGCATACCGGGTCCACAGTTTACCACACTGGGACATAAGTGGGTTACAGTTCCTGACAGTGTGGCATACTGGGTCCACAGTTCTCACTAGAACATCCTGGTTGCACATTTACTCACACCATGGCATACTGGGTCCACAGTTCCTCACATTGTGGCTTACTGGGTCGACAGTTTCCCACACCGGGTCCACAGTTTCTCACACGGGGACACACTGGGTCCACAGTTTCTCACACTGTGACAAACTGGGTCCACAGTTCCTCACACCTGGACAGACTGGATCCACAGTTCCTCACACTGTGACAAACTGGGTCCACAGTTCCTCACAATAGAGGTGTATCCAAACATTGCACTTTTGACACCTGAAGGCATCACAGGGGAAAGCATCAATATTAAGTTCTTACGGTAAGTGACGCCATGTAGTTTGGCACGTGGGTGTTACTGGTGCATTCCGACCGACTCTACGGGCGACAGACGGGGACAGGTTACTGCTCATGTCCATCTAGTGCCCAAACTAAGAATGCCTGGAGTTCTACCTCTACTGTTTGCGGCTAGGTACTTCAGAAGTGACAACTTTGTAGGTCAGCAAACATTTCGTGAAGCAAGAAGTAAAGCCGACGCCATGAAGGCGTACAGAGACAAGGTGCAACTGCATACATTAGCCTTAGCTGTAGACGGAGGTCAGTGATCAGCTTCACGCCCCGGCCGGTTTACCGACGGAAAAAGAACCCAGATACCCCTTGAGCAGAAGCTGGGTGAGCCCCACAGCCGCTCTGGGTTACCACTAAAGCTGACAAAGCCACCGAGCGGCGCACAGCTGAACCGCCGCACGTCTGTCACGGCCCACAGAAATAATTTCATTTTATTTCTGTAACTGAGGAGCCGAACAACAGCTGCTACTGCCTTCACGGCAGGCAGCCGCCACATGCTGCATCGTCGGTGCAGTGTACAGGAAACGGGACTGGACAGGCTGTGCTGCACAGGGCAGTGGACTGGTCAGGCTTTGCTGCACAGAACACTGGACTGGAGAGGCTGGGCTGCACAGTGTAGTGCACAGAAAACTTAACTTGACAGGCCGTGCCGCACAGAACTCTACACTGGACACGCTGTGCTGCACAGGGCAGTGCACAGAACACGCTACAACGCCATTTACATGATATTCACGCTCTACTCCACTGAAATCCTGCGACCGCCTCCATTATCAAGACCAGTCAGTTAATGCTGTATAGGGAAATAATCGCTGTTTGTTCTGAGATCCACACAAAACACATAAATACACTGTGTGGGCAGAACGTAGAATTTGTGAACGTTAAACCTGGCGGTATATAAAGTCCGTACCGCGCAGTAAACACTCCGTCTCGGTTATAAAAACCAGTCAGTTAACGCTGTATAGGGAAATAATCGCTGTTTGTTCTGAGATCCACACAAAACACATAAATACATTGTGTGGGCAGAACGCTGAATTTGAGAATGTTAAACCTGCTGGTACGTATAGTAACCAATGCGTTTTAAATTTAAAGGGCTAATTAAATTTAAAAATTTAGTTCGTACCGCGCAGTAAACACAGTCACGATTATAAAAACCAGTCAGTTAATGCTGTATAGGGAAATAATCGCTGTTTGTTCTGAGATCCACACAAAACACATAAACACACTGTGTGGGCAGAACGTAGAATTGCTGAAAGCTAAACCTGGCGGTACGTACAGTAACCGCTGGGTTTTACAGCGTTAAGTATAAGCTGATAATGTGCGGCGTGTTGCCGCGCTTGGAGGTGGCTCAGTCGATCGTGGCGGCTTGTGTCCAGGTGCGCGAGGGCACCAACACCTGTGTACTGCGGTGCGGTCTAAACAGCAGGAGACAACTGTTCAAGGCAGTCAGTTTCAGCGTTATCCTCAGAACACACTACACTCGTACGGTTTGGGATATAGCGTGTATGTCACAAACAGTTTTTCTGAATTCTACCCCAACAACCACACTGTAAACCAGCACCCTTAACGTGTATAATTCATAACAACCTGCCGTCTTCAGCGACTCACTCGAAATGCTGTAACGCGTTGTTCTGCTTACTGTTTGTTTGATAAGGGAACAAGCGAGATGTCGGTACCACCGAAACGCCACACGGTTCAGAAAACCGAAATGCCACGATGTTAGAATACAGAGCTGCTACATACATTACTGACATCTCAAATTTGGCAAAATCAGAGAGGTGGGCCTTTCGTCACTAATATAGTTACCATACAGGAAACTGTGTGTATCACTAGACTGCTGGTACAGTGAGAATTTTATACTTGTTAAAAGCAGGGCTGTGCAGTCGGCACACAGCAGCTCCACTCCGACTCCTCGATTTTTAAAACTCCGACTCCCCCATAAAAGCTCAATATGCATTAATAACGGTAAACCTATAAGACGTTTCGTCACAACCACGTAAATCATCAGGCTACTGTTTACACTTATAGCCTATATTTAAGTGTAAGTCTAATGGTTACTGTAGCTATCAGGGCTCTCGGGTTGGAGTGTCTAGTTAAGGTTTTAGGCTGAGGTCGGGGTCGGAGTCGGTACATTTTTCCGACTCCGACTCCACAGCCCTGGTTAAAACACATCTACTGGGAACAAACAGACGCAATTTGAACTGCAGAGGACAAAACTACAGCTATAAATGTCGCAAACTACTGTTCTGCCACAGGGACGTAACGCATTAAGATCATAAGATCTTTAATAACTGTACACTACACATAGCGTACAGTATGCAACTGCCCGTACGTACGTCTGTACGTACACTTCCATAAAACACGTGGCAGTGTCAATAAACTTACACCGTACAGATTCAATAACTGTACTTGGATGGTGTTTGTAACAGCATTCACAAATACACCTGGACTTCTTATGGGAACACACAGTCGATTGTCGCGTATTGACAGACAGCAGACGGCAGTCAAGTACAGTTGATGTACGGTACTTCAGGGGGCTGACTGTGACACCGATCGGCCGCAGAAGTTAGGGAGAGACTGTCCGTAAGTAAACGATCAACACAGAAGTATGATAGGAGAGATTCAGTCTCAAGTAGCTAAACTGTGTGGAGGTTAGAGACCAGTATAAAGTTGAAACCTCAAAGAGGTTTGCAGAAATTAGACGATGGTGAGAACATAAACACAACTTTGAGAAACGTTAGAGAGCATATCAAAAGCAATAGTCTAGGCTACTATGAATGCAGGAAGCATAAAATGGGTGGACGAAGGGTGGTCAAAATTTGTAGATCAAAGGAACCAGGCTAAACTAGCACCTTTAGAGGACCGGGGCCATATTAAGGCGCAAAAGCAGAACAATGTGATAAACAGGAGGCATTACAGGACCAAAGGGTGGGGATATATGAAAGGTAAAATTAACGAACATGAAACAGTAAGAATAGGAATACGAGAGAACTGTGTAGGGGCATTAACACATTCAGAAGGGACACCAGTCTCAAAATAAGTAAAGGCCAATAAAGGTGACCTGCTTGCACACTCCCTCAGTATTTTGTATACATGAAAGAATTCCTTCTCTAAGTAACTATTACTCGCGGTCACTAATGTTAGGCAGACCGCAACACATAGAGCTGAGCCACTGGTCCTTGAGCCTACTGCCTTTGAGGCTGGGATTAGAAAATATGAAATTCTGTGATCCATAAACTCATTAGTTCTATTCCGAATAGAGAACAATATCTCAACAGTAGAGTGAACCCTACTGCACCTGTTTATAAGAACGGTGATCAAAGAGATTGTAGTAATTATCGAAGCAGATCACTGCTACCAACTATATCGAAGCAGATCACTGCTACCAACTACACGCTATATTTTATCGAATTTCGACTTCATTTGAATACGTAGACAAATATATCGGGGGTCATCTGCTTGGATGCTGATGTAACAGACTGATCAGGTATTCTGCATCCGTCAAATCCTTGACACAAGTTGGGAATACAATGGGGCAACGCATAGATATTTATAGACCTAAACTATGCGTATGAGTCACAATAAGTTTGTTATTGCCCTACCCAAGATCCTAGTGGCCGTTCCGTCTAAGGCATGGGTCTGCAGCCGTTCGCTTGTTCGGACTGCGGGTTCGAAACCCGCCGGGGGCATGGATGTCTGTCTCTTGTGAGTGCTGTGTGTTATCAGGTAGGGGTCTCTGCGTCGGGCTGATCACTCGTCCAGAGGAGTCCTATCTTGTATGCTGTGTCTGAGTGTGATCGTGAAGCCTCGATAATGAGGAGGCCCTGGACAAGGGGCTGTTGCGCCACTGGGGGCGGGGGGGGATATGCCTACCCATGAAGCCAGTTGGGTTAGTTAAATGTATTTAAACAAAACCCATACTGATGTCCGGTTCAAAAGGCACTTGGGATTAGGTACTGGACCCTTTATGGTACAGCGGTAACTTTATGTACCGCCAGGTTTAACATTCACAAATACTACGTTCTGCCCGCACAGTGTGTTTATGTGTTTTGTGTGGATCTCAGAACAAACAGCGATTATTTCCCTATACAGCATTAACTGACTGGTTTTTATAACCGACAGGGAGCGTGTTTACTGCGCGGTACGTGTTTACTCGACCCAACCGCTCGGCGCCCCGCACACCGTGCACTCAGTACACACATCGGCACGCCACCTCCCTGACCTACCCTCCAGCCCATGCCAAGACGCGCAACAACAAAACAGTTGCGCAGCGCTTCCCGTCGCATTCTCACAAGGGAGGAGAAGATTCCGCCCCAGCAGAAGAAAACTGCGGCGGCCGCACAAGTACAGCAGCTTTCTTCAGAAGCGACAGTTCCTCAGCTGCTCCAGCAATTCCCTGTGTTTATGAAGCGCGGAGGCCCAACATCGTGTTCACAACAGCCTGCCGCCGGTCCGTGCGATGAACATTATGAGACCATAGCCTCACATAACTTTTAAGATACAGTTTAGTATTATGCTCCTATCTGCACCCCGGTCTCCCCAGCCGTCTTTCCTTCAGTGTTCCCACAGAAATCCTGTGTGCATCTCTCGCATGCTTTCTACAGACCTCGCCCAATGAATCCCCTTTGCCTTCATCACCGCAACAACATTCGGCGAGTACACACATTAACGAAGTTACTCATTACGTACTTTTCTCTTTTCATCCGTCAGTTCCTCCCCTCAGCCCCTTGACCACGAACACCTTCAGTATGTGTTGAGACTGTATACGTACGTCTACAGACATCTACCGGACTAAACTGGCTCACGTTGCTCTAATGCTGTATCCCTCTCAGTGACGTCCAACCCTTCCGTCTCACAACCTACACGCTTTGGAGTGAAGGAAGAAACTACTGTTCCTGCCGCTAACCGAACCACGGTTCCTCGGTCGTCCAACCAGCAGCCTAGTCACTATACGGACTGAGCTACACGACCAGCACTGCTGATGCACAAACGCATTAGCGACTGGCTGAGTCAGTCTGGACAGCCTGCTGTGTGTTGACTGGTTGAGGAGTGGAGAGACAGACAGACAGATAGACAGACAGACAGACACATACGTAAGACACACCCAGCTGTTTTATGCCCGTTTGTTTTTAGCCCTTTTCCCACTAACACCCCTTGCCCATTTACACTGATTCTTAATTTGCTCTCTACACTTCGGTTTAACGCCTTGTGGCTGGCTGCCTTCTATTACGCTAACCCCTTATTTCTGATGGCAATATCTTTTCTGATTTACGCCCAGTTTTACAGGAACAGAACTAGGGCGTAAAAGAAGGGCTGGGTGTAGTAGAAGAGTAGACGAAAGAAGAAGACGTGGGAGAAGTGACAAACACTTTAGTTCAAGGGGAGAAAGAACATTGCCTTGTTATGTTACCAGGCTTCGCCCGCTCGTCCTTCTGATAGGAAGAGTAGGAAAATGCAGACATTAGGACGGTGACAGTAGTGGCTCGAAAGAAGGACTGTGGGAAGTTGACTTCTGGTTAATGCTATGGCGCATCATTTGGAAACGTAATTTGACTTTAAACCGAGGGGGTTAATTTTGCTGAGTTTAAACAGGGATGGCCCCATGTGAAGCATGCAGCAGCACCTTGGAACCTGGGAACCACCTCAGCATTTGCTTGGAGGACGAGTAAAATCAAGAAAACCTGTGTCGAGACGGCCGGTCGCAGGACCTGCCGATGTACACTGACTTCTGGCCCGCAGTCCGGCAAACAAACGATCTACATACCCGACCGTCCCCTAACACGTGTGCTGCTGATTTAAGGATAATTTGAGGTACACGTCATATAAAGAGCACTAACTAACGAATTAGCTCCACGGAGCACACTCCTTCCTCGGTAGCTAACAGGTCCTCAGAATGTCAAGAAATTCCCCGCATTTTGTGGAACCCGAAGGTTCATTACGGCATTCACAAAAACCCGCCACCTGTCCCTATCCTGAGCCAGCTCAATCCAGTCCATGCCCCATTCCACTTCTTGAAGATACATTTTAATATTATTACCCTCCCATCTACGCCTGGGTGTTCCAAGTTGTCTCCTTCCCTCAGGTCTCCCACCAAAATCCTGTATGCATCTCGCCTCTCATCCATACGTGCTACATGCCCCGCCCATCTCATTCTTCTCGATTTGATTACCCGAATAATATTTGGTGATGAGTACAGGTCATTAAGTTCCTCGTTATGTAGTCTTCTCCACTCCCCTGTCGCCTCGTCCCTGTTAGGCCCAAATATCCCCCTCAGCACCCTATTCTCCAACATCCTCAGTCTTTGTCCCTTCCTTAACGTGAGAGACCAAGTTTCACACCCATATAAAACAACAGGCAAAAATACAGTTCTGTATACCTTAATCTTTATATTTTTGGATAGCAACCTGGAAGACAAAAGATTCTGCACCGAATGATAGGAAGCATTCCCCGACTTCAGTCTGCTCTTAATTTTTAATGAATGGAATTTCGATGCGGTAGGGCTGTTCCCAAATATGTGAACCGTTCCACCCTTTCCAAGGATTTCTACTCTATCCTTACGTTGTGACTGTGTCCTGCATTCTGGTCTCGAGACATGACCATGCACTTACTTCTCTCAGCGTTTACTTCTAGAACAATCTCTCTGCTAGCGACCACGAACGCTTCTGTTTGTCTTTGCAGTATGTATGAGTCTACACACAGGGCACTGGAAATTCCAATTCCGCGACAAAAGGACGACATATGCTATGAATTCTGTGTCACTGTCACACGGACGGCAGCTGTGGCTGACCTGCACTACAGTGTAAAATTACTTTTCAGTTCAATGCTCCCGATTTCCGAAGAAAAAAGCGCGGTTTTGTTTCAAGGTTCCCAGGTTTCACCCGCTTGTCCTTCTGACAAAAGCAGTATTAAGATTAAGACAGTACAGCAGCATTAGTGAAATGACTGGGGAAAACCGAAGTACTGGGAGAAGAACCTGTCACAGTGATACTTTGTCCTCCACAAATCCCACATGGACTGACCTTGATGGAACCTAGTTCTCCGGGATGAGGCCGGATACATAATGCATGCCATAGAGATTTAGTTCCTAACTCACAGAGAACACAGTCCGACTGCACTATAAAACCGGTCAGTTAATGCTGTATAGGGAAATAATCGCTGTTTGTTCTGAGATCCACACAAAACACATAAATACACTGTGTGGGCAGAACGTAGAATTTGTGAATGTTAAACCTGGCGGCACATACAGTAACCACTGGGCTTTAGGGGGTTAGAAACTGTAGTTTTAAAACGACACTGAATTCGGCGTGATATCGATGCATATCCACACAAGATAAACTCTCACTTTTCAACGGACATGCGTCAAGTGAGGTTTACATGAATTAGGTTAAACAGATGGGATGTTGAAACATCTGAGTGGCCAATTGAAGTTAACAGGCCTGAAAAGGATAATGACTTTGTAATTTGTGATCCAAGGACCCTTCATAGTATTTGCAAATTATTAGGCGGTCTATACGGCTGTGAAACATGACAGTTACACCGTGTGTCTGTCTGGCTGTCTGTCTGTCCGTCACGTGTTACAGTGCCTGACCAATTAACACTTGACATCACACTTGACATACGTACCACCTGCTTTATTATAACAAAGCCTGCAGTTTCAAGTAAAGCACCCGGTTGTGCTGTATGCAGTACAGTAACTCCGCACTGGGCTACGTGTTTCGGCACAGCTTTTAGGACGAACCAGTAACTGCACACCAAATGACACCTCATTACTTGCTAGCAGTAGGCAGTAGTCCCTGAGACTTCCATTACTGTACTCCACATCTAATGATAAGACCTGATGATGGCCTTATCGTTTTCGGTCGAAACATATCCACGTACAGTACTGTTATACTGTTGTGTAAACAGAATATGGCTCGTTCTGGTTGTACACACCCTGCACTTTGCCCACACGGTGTATTTGTGCGCTCTGTGTGAGTCCCACAATAAGCGTAAATTATTTCCCCAAACATCATTGGTCTTGGTAATGACAGGCAGAGTGTTTTCTGTTATGTAGGAACTTAGTTTGTGTACAACATGCAGAATAACATCAGACTTCAAAGATATTTGATGAAGAGCTGCACACGAGTCCCAGCGACACGCTGACCGTGCCCGTTAAAGGCGTGTGCTTGCGTGTCTAGGGGGCTGGACGCTGGGACGTACTGGTTGCGACGTGAGAGACGCCCTTAGCCACCAGTCAACAGACGGCAGTGACAGGAGAGACGAAGTAAGAAACGACGCCTTGTGTATAGCCAACACCCCCCGGCCTGCCCGTCCGTCCGTGACGTATTATCAGCGACTAAACAGTTTGCCCGGATTTTCATGAAATTCCGCACAGGCGTTCCTTGCAAGAAGTTGTCGAGCAAATGCGACTTTTGTGAACTCCCGCTAAGTGACAGTGGCACTGCTTGAGGGCCGTAACAACTGTCTGCCCGTGCTTTACTCATTCTTGGCAGTGGCACTGCTTGAGGGCCGTAACAACTGTCTGCCCGTGCTTTACTCATTCTTGACAGATCTGGGTGAAATTCGGCACAAGGGATCTGCACAGCGCTCTTGAGCAACTGCGAGTTTCGTGAAAATCGGCACAGTGAAGCTACACTTTACTGAACGGCGTAAATAATAATCCGCCCACTTTTGTAGGTTTCTCATCTGATTTGGATAAAATTCGGCACAGAAGGTGTCTGCAGGATTTCCTGCGTGCGTACCGTGAAACTGTACGGCCATACTTTGACACGCGTACTTTAAATCACGCGTACATTTACGTGCGTACCGTGAAACCGTACGACATTCTGAAAGTACAGTCTGTGTACTGCGTCACGGATTGCAGCATTTAAGTGACAAGCAAAGTTCTGAATGAGTATACGCGAGTGAGGGCGACAGTGTATACACTGTACAATGACAGTGACCTACTCTGTCCACCGACGCACCTGTTACCCCCACATTTCGTCAGTTTAAAGGGCCGGTGGTACCCGCTTCACTCATTGACCACTATTCCCCCAATCTTTCCGGACCCCTGTTCCACCAGAACTTGTCAGTGTGGGGGAGACTGAGGGGGGGGGGTAACTGCAGTGCAAGGTGAAAAAGATAGGGGAGGAATGAGGAAGAGAAAACTGTAAAAAATCACCCCCTAACCTTCCCCCTTTAAAAAAAAGACACCTAGGGAATTCCCTAAGAATGCACCCTTTCCCTCCTCACCCTTTCCTCTCAATCCCTTTTGTGTGTGACGTCACACACAGACAAGACATCTCCCTTAAACCACAGTCCCTACCTACCCCAAGAAAATAACACTATGGCCCCCCTACACGTCAATGCTACCCTAAATTTAACCCCTTAACCCAGATGCGGTAACAGGTGTGTGCTCTATTGTAGGGCTATTAACAGCACGGACACCGTCAGGGCTTTGTGACCAATACACCGCAGGTCTTGCCCCTTGTTCTGTATGGTTATGAAGCACGGCATCTTACCCTCAGGCAAGCATCTGTAGACGTAGTGAAGGTACAGTCCCTGCACTGCACGAACCCATTAAAGGCCCAAGATAAAACAGAATCACATCACAAAGATCCAGTCCGTACCGCGCAGTAAACACTCCGTCTCGGTTATAAAAACCAGTCAGTTAATGCTGTATAGGGAAATAATCGCTGTTTGTTCTGAGATCCACACAAAACACATAAACACACCATGTGGGCAGAACGTAGAATTTGTGAATGTTAAACCTGGCTGTATATAAGGTCCGTACCGCGCAGTAAACACACTCCGTCTCGGTTATAAAAACCAGTCGGTTAATGCTGTATAGGGAAATAATCGCTGTTTGTTCTGAGATCCACACAAAACACATAAACACACCGTGTGGGCAGAACGTAGAATTTGTGAATGTTAAGCCTTGCGGTACATAAAGTCCGTACCGCGCAGTAAACACACTCCGTCTCGGTTATACAAACCAGTCAGTTAATGCTGTATAGGGAAACAATCGCTGTTTGTTCTGAGAACCACACAAAACACATAAATACACTGTGTGGGCAGAACGCAGAATTTGTGAACGTTAAACCTGGCGGCACATACAGTGACCGCTACACGAAGGACTAAGCACCAGGACGTGAAGCCGCACAGCCAGACCTCCAGAATTCTTAACCCTGGCGGCAGACGCATGTGGCTGACAAGTTCCATGCCGGTACAGACCGAAGACGAGAGGCTGGGTGAACCCCAGCGCCCCTCTGGACACTTGACAGAAGATATAAATCTCTTACCCCTGACGGGAGTGGAACCGCGGCTACTCGGACTGCACCCCCTATCCTAGTCACTATACTGACTGAGCTACTCCAGTTCCTACAAAAATCTGTGAGAAATTGTAATGATTCAGAACGCAGACATTTCCGTACTGACGGGGTGTTACGAAGAAACTGAATAGCGCGCTACGTGGTCCGTGCGGGTAGACAGGCACAGTGCCACGCTGATGGCGCAGTATACGCAGTGCCTTACCAATATCCTGCCATCGATGTCTAGGTCACATATGGAGAAACCCGAGACTTTAATACACAGGCAGGGCCTGCTTTTCATATGAATGTTATGCCTTCATGTCCCGAGCTTCAATTATCACTTACCGTACTTTCCTTTCCTTTCATTTCGTTTCCTTTCCTTGCGTTTACTTTCCTTTCGTTTGCTTTGCTTTGCTTTGCTTTGCTTTCCTTTCCTTTCCTTTGCTTTTCTTTCCTGTGGCGCAACGGACCAAATCGGGCCTAGGCCGCCTGCTTTTGGAAGTTTCCAGATCACACTCAGACACACCACAGTCGGTAGGACTCCTCTGGACGAGTGATCAGTCTGTCGCAGAGACCTCTACCTGACAACACAACACCACCAGCAGACAAACATCCATGCAACCGGTGGGATTCGAGCCCACGATCCCAGCAAGCGCTCGGCCGAAGGCCCACGCGTTAGACCGCGCGGCCACTGGGATCTGCTTACATATCGGACTGCACGATGTCAAAGCCCACAGGCCATGGAGCTGCCAAATTACAGTACACGCAAATACAGACGTATTGTGCAGGCTCTGCACACGAGCGTCGCGACGTTTCCGCTGTACCAACATCACTTATTCTATAAACACGGTGTCGATCAAACAGCTCGCGGCTTTAACCGACCAAAATCAGATGCATCCTGCCTACCAATTGTCGCCGCTTCCCAGAACATAAGCACTTGTCACTTCCGGTCCGCACGGGGACTCAGCCGTATGTACGCGCTGACAGATCGTTCGACGACGTTCTTGCCACTGTGTGCTCGTTGCGTGGAAGTTGGTACGGCGAGCAAAATGTCGTCCCTGTGTGTCAATAACCACAGTTTCACAAAACGTATGGGACTGAATAAACAGCTAATCGCACCCTCTACCGGGACATCAGATTCAGGTTGTTGTCAGCTTCACGTTCCGGTCGTTTTACCCCCAACAAAACAGCCCTCCCTGGTACCTGCAGAACACGAGGCCGGCTGGACCCTGGACCTGGTCTCGTCTGGGTATCGAACAGAGGCTTGATTTGACGTGCAGGGACGCGCCGGACAGGACTGTATTAACGTTCTGAAGCCTCGAGTTCCCCTAAAGGTAAAGGTCACCCCATGACATGCCTGTGCAGGGACACACTGCAGGCGGAGCTACAGCTCCAATCAATTCGCAACCTAGACACTAGAATGGGGTGAGTCGTCAGCACCACGCTCCGGCTGCTTTACCCCCGGAAAAAAACACGTACCATTGTACAGGAGGCTCACGTTCACATCACAGAAAACACACTAAGTCTGCGTTACAAACACAGTGGTTAATGCTGTTTAGGGAAATAATCGCTGCTTATTGTCGGAATAATACAGAACACATTAATACACCGCGCAGACAAAACGCAATTTTCAAATGTTAAAAACGCGGCACGAATAACCACCACCGTGCTTTGGTAGTCGCAATAGCTCAGTAGGCATAGTGACCAGGTTACGGGGGTTAGAATGCCGGCAGGGCCGTGCGATTTATCTCTGCCTCACAACGTCCGGACGTCTGCAGCGCACCCAGCATCCAGCTCTCTTCCGGGGATAAGGCAAGCCGGGACGTGAAGCTGAATTCACCTGCACTACTGCCGAGGTTAGGAATACGTGTGGCCATTTCTCTACTCCCTCTGTACTAACCGTACCGAGTTCACGCCTAAACACGGTCATTTCAAAACAAAAGCAAGACTTAACTTCCTTACGACACCACGGAATGTTTGCAGCAGACACTAACTAACTAACTAACTAACTAACTAACTAACTAACTAACTAACTAACTAACTAACTAACTAACTCCATGGAGCAGAGGCCTTCTTGAGAAGCTAACAGTTACACAGCTAGTCAAGAAGTTCCCCGCATTTTATGGAACCCGGAGGTTCATTACCGCATTCACAAGAGCCCGCCACCTGTCCTTATCCTGAGCCAGCTCCATCCAGTCCATGCCCCATCCCACTTCTTGACATTCCATTTTAGTATTATCCTCCCATCTACGCTGGGTGTCAGAAGTGGTAGCCTTCCTTCAGGTCTTTGCAGCAGACACAGCATCGTAAAATAAGGGAAAACACAGCCACTAATTACTACAGCCGTGACAGCTGTGCTAAGAAAGGTGAATGTTCGGGGCGGAGGCCGTCGTTGACACTTGAATGTGGCCTTGTTTGTCCATTATATGACTGTACACAACAACGTCAAATGTGCTTGTCCAGGAATCAGGTCTTCCTGGGATGTGACCCCGTGTCGTTGGGTTTGTTGTTCCTGGGGGGGTCGAGGGATCGCAGTGCCTCCATCTTCAGGGTCCAGCAGTCACGCAGTACCTAACCTTGAACTACTGGACCCTTGAGAATGCAGAAACTACGGTCCTTCCGAAACGTTAGGAAAAAGTAACCCAGCGACACGGCGTCACATCCCACTAGACCGCCGCAGGGATCTCAGAACTAGCATACGTATCCAGTGACAGCCGCACAAACACGACCTAACGCGAATGACCTCAGAGTCCGCAGGGGAAGTGACGTGTCCGTGCACGACATCTGAACACCCCTGAACTCCAACGGTGTCAACAAATGTTACACCACTAGACCGGAAACTCTAGATCCGTACCTGTCATGGCCACTTCCGGTATATTGCTAACGTTTCCAAACCAAAGCTCAGAACATTCTGTGCTGATGTTTCGTAACGTTTCACAAAATACGAGCCACTGTCCTGGGTTCTTAACACCCTGCAGAAGGCAGCTCATACTGTGCTCGAATTACGGCGATAAAACGCACCATTACAGTAGCAGCAGACCACAACTGTTAACCTTGTAAAGCCTAGCAGTTACTTTACGTACCGCCAGTTTAACGTTCAACAATTCTACGTTCTGCCCACACAGTGTGTTTATGTGTTTTGTGTGGATCTCAGAACAAACAGCGATTATTTCCCTATACAGCATTAACTGACTGGTTTTTATAACCGAGACGGAGTGTGTTTACTGCGCGGTACGGGTCCTTACATAAAACACATACGCTTCGTCTTTAAAGGGTTAAAACAGAAACCTCCACTAAGTCACACTGAGACCCTTTAAAGCCACATGGTTGGTTACTACAGCAGAATTTCCACGTTCCTGATTAACGGCAAGCCACAAGCCATGACAGACATCGCAATCCGTTTTAAAGGCAAAACGCCTATCAGGATCCAAGAAGTGAACTACCCTGTTCAGTGTTCATGAACAATGTAAACGGAATTTGGATCATCCATTGAATTCACTTTGGATGATTCATCCCCGATGATCACCCAGGATGCCAAATGCTGCGCTCCGTGCCATGCCACTGTGCTGATGCAGCGCGCTGGCAAGCTGTTCACACCACTACGAGCACAGCGTAACGGTTAGACTGCCAGCCATCAGCTGCCACGTGCAGTCCTGCCGCTTCAGGTAGGGAAACTGCAGCCTTCTGGCTGATGTTAATGGGACAAACTGTGCTGTAAACACAATGTGGCTCATTCTTATAGCGCAAGTCCCGTCTCAAACACTTTTTGCAAGATAACAAAACAGAGCCAACTTATGCACAATATTG
>BLKM01008433.1:41873-74811 GCA_013340265.1 Coptotermes formosanus
CCCCCCCCCCCCCCCCCAGCCGTGTGCGATATTCCCAATACCACAAAGGACACCCACAGTAACAACGACCAGCACATGCAGCAATTCCCCCCAAAAAGCAACAGTCCGAACTGAGTCCTCCCACTGAAGTCCTGCCCCCTACTCCTCTAACACGGTTACACTTTGATGATTCAGATGACCCTGCGCCCCCCCCCCACGCCCCTCCCCGTCACAAGTTATTCAATAAAACACCCGCTCCTGAAGTGCTGAAGGTGTATTTAAAAGCTTCTTGAATTCAATTTCTGTAACACTGTGACACTGTTCCAGAAGGCTGAATGCATTGCACCAGCACGTGCTTTGCTTAGCTTGGCTTGGTGCTAAGGACTTTGTGCGGCTTACTAAATGTTTGCACAAACTGCCCACAGCACGAGTTTTACGTTCTTCCTATTTATTTCGGTGACAAATGGGTGTTTTTTACGGTATGAAATTGGTTTCAAGAACGAAACCCGGATTTGCAACACTGCGCTTATGGTAAACAAGGGTTCGACTTACGGCGGCTCGCTTTACGACAGTCGTCGATGAAGCACTTGGGTCGCAGATGCGGGAGGCGGCTGTTAGTTTCATCGGCACTATGAAATTATTAATTCAACAATACGCGTGTAGTGGAAGCAACACACCGGTAACGTCACAGCCACCGCTTTCCGTGGTTACGGTGCAGCTTCGTTCATGAGTGACGTAAGAGATGTGTTAAGACTAAGGGTATATAGATATAAGGCGCTGATGTCACAGCCACCGGCTTCCATGGTTACGGTACAATACTTTACGTACGGCATCAATGTACTCGTACATCGGTATAAGGTATCGATATATATCGCCCTTCTGTAATTATCGCAACATTTTATCCAGTGTTTCGGAATTATGTTTCACAATGCCATTTGAGTGCTAAGGTTCACTGAAATACTAATGATTGTAACACGTTGTAAGGTTTTTATGTGACTGACAGATGGTGTTTTATATCGGAAGGACACACACTTCCGTATCACTTTCTTTTATTTAAGCGGGTTGTTTTTAGGTTAGCGTATTAACAAACTGTACAGGCAGAAGACTTTGCACGTGAACGCAAATTGTTTTCTCAATAAATTTCATGCTCAGAATTCAGTAATTAGTTTATAACGGCAGCAATTTCCAGGTGAAAGTTCAACGAGATTTGTGCAAGTTTTAAATTAACCCTTTAAAGACGAAATGTGTCTCTTTTAGCACAGGGACTCAGTCCGTACCGCTTAGTGAACACACTCCATGTCGGTTATAAAAACCAGTCAGTTAATGCTGTATAGGGAAATAATCGCTGTTTGTTCTGAGATCCACACAAAACACATAAATACACGGTGTGGGCAGAACGTAGAATTGTTTAAAGATTCAGTCCGTACCGCGCAGTAAACACACTCCGTCTCGGTTATAAAAACCAGCCAGTTAATGCTGTATAGGGAAATAATAGCTGTGTGTTCTGAGATCCACACAAAACACATAAATACACTGTGTGGGCAGAACGTAGAATTTGTGAATGTTAAACCTGGCGGTACATAAAGTAACCACAGGACTTTAAAAGGTTAAATAAGAAGGAAACCGAGCCGGTGAGAACGAACAGGTAACTTCATGCCGCACAGTCAATGCTGCTGAGTTGTGCCAGTTACCCTCCATGACCCCACAATCGGTACAACCGTCCTTACTGTAAGACACCGTCTGGATGGCTCACTATAAGCTGTCTTTCTTCACTGGATAACCGCCAAAAGAGTTCACAAATAAAAAATACGAAACGTGTATAAAAATACGACGGCATCAGCCTTCCGTATTACCCGCCTGAAGCTGAAACATCTCAGAAATATTCATAAGCCCAGTTCCTAACTCACAGCAGACACATTGCGTCTGCATTACGAATACTGACTGTTCAAAGTGACAGTCATAACTGAACACACAAGTACACTGTGTGGGCAGAACTTAGGCGATCCGAATGATAATGCAATTGGTGCATGAAGAATATGTTTATTTAATGACGCTGTCAATTGCTAAGATTGCATAGTGGCCATGAAGATGAGTATGGAGCATTGGTGGAACGATACTGACAGGGAAAACCGACGTACTGGGAGAAAAACCTGTCACAGTGCCACTGTGTCCATCACAAATCTCACACGGACAGGCCTGGGATCGAACCCGGACCTCCGCAGTGGGAGGCCGGCAACCGACCGGCTGAGCCATGGTACGAGAGTGTGGTGAGCAAGCAGAATATGAAGTTTTTCGTTCGAGATTTTTTCCTAGATGAATGAATCCTTCCTCGTCTTAACAACGCGTCTTGTTTGTTATTATTCTAACTTCAAATGTTACCGCAAGTTGGGTCTCAGAAGTCTGCGAGTTGAGATAATTTTGGGGCGGCGGGTGCAGAGAATTAGTGAAAATTTGTGAGGGGCCCGCAGCATTAGTGAGAATTTGTGAGGGGCCCGCTTTTAAAACAGCATGCAGACTGGTTACCCAACATAAGCAACTGCTTGACAAAATGTCTCCCTTTACGTATCTGCTGTCACGTGATCTCACGTTTTGCTGACAGAGTGACAGTATAGTGTCAACCTACCAGTCCGAACGGTGTCACAACCGGTAAAGATCTGCCGACGTTAAAATACGAAATTTTATGTAACGCCATCAGGTTTACCTCGTAATAATAATTCCTCTTCCCTTGAGGGTTTAAAATAAAAAATTTGTGTGCATTGTTTATTTCTCCATGCATGCTACCAGTTTCGGTAATCCTGTTTTTTTCAATCAGCCTATAACATTGGGTCAAAAGCACCAAATCTGAAGCTCATCATAGTGACACGTGTCTCCACACGTGCAAGACATTCACACTTCTTCGGAACTGTCAAATGGACTACTGTGAGAGTTCTAGAGCCTGAGCAGACGAAGAAAATGGCGGGGAGCAAACAGAAAACAGTTCCGGGAATAAGAAATTGGCGCACCCTGGCCACAGACCGGAAGGAACGGACGGGGACTATGGTGCAAGGCAACGTCCACAGCGGTCGGCAGTGCTTGAGGAGGAGGAGGAGAGACAATCCGAAGACTGCTGCAACCGGAGACAAGTGCTGGCGGCATCATATTGCACTCCATTTGAAGCATAAATATCAATGGTAACTGCACCACAGCACTGTGAAGCAGACGGACTGTGTTTCCTGTGAAGCAGGAACCACACTTTTGTACGTTACTAACACGAATTTCAGCAGATGCAGGCCGTGGCATGACTCAGGCCTGTCACCGCGGAGTCTCGGGTTTGATCCCGGGCCAGTTCATGTGAGATATGCGGTGGACAGACTGGCACTGTGACAGGTTTTCTCCCAATACTTCGGTTTTCCCCTGTCAGTATCGTTCCACCAATGCTCCACACTCGTCTGCATCTTAATACTACTCTTATCAGAAGGACAAGCGGGCGAAGCCTGGGGAATGAGATAGAAACCACTTCCAATTTGTTTCAACAGCTACGGTTTTTCTTGGTTTTCCTCTGTCTTCAGTCACATGCTGAGATATTCCCCACTGCCTGAGTGCTATGCTTCTCGTGCAGCCCTCTGCCTTCAGTCACATGCTGAGATATTCCCCACTGCCTGAGTGCTATGCTTCTCGTGCAGCCCTCTGCCTTCAGTCACATGCTGAGATATTACCCACTGCCTGAGTGCTATGCTTCTCGTGCAGCCCTCTGCCTTCAGTCACACGCTGAGATATTCCCCACTGCCTGACTGCTATGCTTCTCCTGCAGCCCTCTGCCTTCAGTCACATGCTGAGATATTCCCCACTGCCTGAGTGCTATGCTTCTCGTGCAGCCCTCTGCCTTCAGTCACATGCTGAGATATTCCCCACTGCCTGAGTGCTATGCTTCTCGTGCAGCCCTCTGCATTAGACCTCCAAATTGCGCACTTCAGTACTAAACAGTTTCGCGGCTCTTAACGGTTACATTTTCACTCTACTTCCATCAGAAAGACAGGCGGACGAAGATCTGAAACCTTCAAACAAAGCAATGCTGTTTCGGACATTGGGCAGCGCTGGACATAAAATTAATTCCGCGTCATCTTCCACGCTTCAAATGGCCAGTGCCACACCAACAACCGTGTAATGTCAACAGACCTAAATTTGCCGAAACGCGGGAACTTCACTTGCAGCATTTCTTCCCCATATTTTTCACGCTTGGTCGCGTCTGCCTGTAAACAGGCAATATGGATGCACAGCTCCACTGAACACAACATTCCTGGAGCGCATTAGAGCTGTGATGGGACCGACTACTGACACTGGCCACACACGCCTTTATTCTCTGCAGCCTTACAGGACACAAAACGTCGCGGTCCGGGTGGTCCCGGGTGCAACACTTGCCCCGCAGACCGGCAAGCATGAACGCGATCTGTGGGTCACGTGCCCAGTACCTCCAGACATTAACTCAAAAAGGTACGACCGCTTCCTTCCAAATCCTTTCCAATTTGTTATGTACTCGTCATCTTACCATTCATCGCTATACAGGCTTAGACTGAGCCACTGACAGCAGACGCACAGGTGGAGAGTCAAATTTGACTTCTTTTTAACAAAGTTGCATATAAAATGACAATAACTTAAGCCATACAGTGGCTTTGCTTTACACTAATGCAATGCCCAGTCGGCACATTCATAAAACAAATAACACAACAGGCTACATTAACCCTTTAAAGCCTAATGGTTACTGTATGTACCGCCAGGTTTAATATTCACAAAT
Organism: Coptotermes formosanus; assembly: GCA_013340265.1. NCBI lineage: Eukaryota > Metazoa > Arthropoda > Insecta > Blattodea > Rhinotermitidae > Coptotermes > Coptotermes formosanus. The sequence continues at coordinate 46,624 of BLKM01008433.1, forward strand.
TCTACGTTCTGCCCACACAGTGTGTTTATGTGTTTTGTGTGGATCTCAGAACAAACAGCGATTATTTCCCTGTACAGCATTAACTGACTGGTTTTTATAACCGAGACGGAGTGTGTTTACTGCGCGGTACGGACTTTATGTACCGCCAGGTTTAACATTCACAAATACTACGTTCTGCCCACACAGTGTGTTTATGTGTTTTGTGTGGATCTCAGAACAAACAGCCATTATTTCCCTGTACAGCATTAACTGACTGGTTTTTATAACCGAGACGGAGTGTGTTTACTGCGCGGTACGGACTTTATGTACCGCCAGGTTTAACATTCACAAATTCTACGTTCTGCCCACACAGTGTGTTTATGTGTTTTGTGTGGATCTCAGAACAAACAGCGATTATTTCCCTATACAGCATTAACTGGCTGGTTTTTATAACCGAGACGAAGTGTGTTTACTGCGCGGTACGGACTTTATATACCACCAGGTTTAACATTCACAAATTCTACGTTCTGCCCACACAGTGTATTTATGTGTTTTGTGTGGATCTCAGAACAAACAGCGATTATTTCCCTATACAGCATTAACTGACTGGTTTTTATAACCGAGACGGAGTGTGTTTACTGCGCGGTACGGACTGAATCTTTAAATATAAGTCTACGTTCTGCCCACACAGTGTATTTATGTGTTTTGTGTGGATCTCAGAACAAACAGCGATTATTTCCCTATACAGCATTAACTGACTGGTTTTTATAACCGAGACGGAGTGTTTACTGCGCGGTACGGACTGAGTATTTGCATATAACTCAGGCTATTTGTTAGTCACCGGCCTCTCAACGCAGTGGCCCGGGTTTGATCTCAGACCAGTGAGATTTGTGGCTGACAAAGTGGCACTGTGACAGACTTTTCTCCCAGCACTCTCTGCCCTGTCAGTATCACTCCGCCAGTAACCCACAGTGCCACAGCTGCCTCCACGCACAGTGTTCAGTGAAGGGATGTCGAGCGACAGACGCAGCAGGAAGTCAGAACGAACAACGAATTTACTCTTGTTAAAAAAAAAACTCCATCAGATGACGTGAGGACTTCCTTCCTCTGGTCCTCGCAGTGCGCGGTTCTTATCCCGTTTCACGCGGCCTATTCCAGTGTTCCCTTCACTGCACTGCCTCACAACGGTTTATTTAACGATGCTGTCAATAGCTCAGACAAAGCTTCGTCTAGTGATAGGGTGATTACTAAAACTGAAATGACCAGCATGCAGAAGCGGTCGATCCTAATTTGAGATACCATCCGCGCATTCCCCTCAACGTACTGATGGACAGGCAGCCTGCAGCACCAGTTCTGAATTCGGGGCCTCACGTATACGCAATGGGGGCACAGTGCTGCCACACCAACTGAAAAAGCCCTGAAGCTGTATTAGTCAGGGCTTGCTATATGCCTTCATTGCTGCTGTATCAAACACATGCAATATGACAAGTATTTTGAGTCCTGCAGTGTTTTGTGTGGATCTCAGAACAAACAGCGATTATTTCCCTATACAGCATTAACTGACTGGTTTTTATAACCGACACGGAGTGTGTTCACTAAGCGGTACGGACTTTATGTACCGCCAGGTTTAACATTCACAAATTCTACGTTCTGCCCACACAGTGTATTTATGTGTTTTGTGTGGATCTCAGAACAAACAGCGATTATTTCCCTATACAGCATTAACTGACCGGTTTTTATAACAGAGACGGAGTGTGTTTACTGCGCGGTACGGACTGAATCTTTAAAGTAATTCAGGTTAATCTTAGCCTGTAAAGGTGTAATTAAGCACAAGGGCGAGCTTACTTTTAACACAAGCACAAAGCTGCAACGACGCACTTCTCAGTACATAATATCTGAAATTTGCATCTTACACAGGCTACAGCCTAAAAGTTAGGTTTATGTTTCTATCTGAAGAGTGTAGGCGTGTTAAACACAAACCAGCCTGTAACGGAAACACGTGCGAATCAATCAAATTACGCCACGGATAATGTTCGCTGTGTTCTCGCTCTATTAACTACAGTAGTTACAAACGTTGCGGGTCCGTTATAACGTGTCATGTGCAGTCGTAAGGCAGTATATGCCGCAGCCGGTGCCCTCCGTGACGCAGTATAGTATGAACCTCCTCATTATGCGGTTCCCTCCAATACCCTGTTACCCTGTCCCAGCATCTTCGTCAGCACTGTATTCTGTAACGTCCTCAGACTATGTCCCGCCCTCAATGCGAGACACCATGTTTCCAAACATCAGTTGTTTCGAAGCTAAAAGCGGTGAATTCAAAGCGAAGTAACAGAGTCGCGTTGGTCAAGACCTCTGTGATATGACGTTGTGCCTTTCGGCAGTGCCTTTATTTTCGGGGGACCGCTTGACCCTTGAAGATGGAAGCAGCACGTTCCTGAGAAACATCGGGAACTGTTCGCCAAGGGGCACAGTGACACACCACAGAAGACATGAATATGAAGTCTACAGCCATGAGGCTTATTGTGCAACCCTATGATGAAGATGATGATTATTTTTTGTCCTTTTCCTAGTAATGGAGAACCGGTGGAATGAAATTGACAGGGGAAAACCGAAGAACTCGGGGAAAAACCAGTCCCAGTGCCACTTTGTCCACCACAAATCCCACATGGACTGACCCGGGATCGAACCCGGCCCTCCGCGGTGGGAGGCCGGCGGCTAACCGCCTGAGCCATGGCACGGCCAGGCCACGGTTACGAACACTACGAACGCCATGCAGCAAGGCAGAGAGCTGCTGCCACTGGACGGCCGGCTGCAGGTAGCATCGCACTTCTGCAGTGGCACAGCCGTCCTGCTGCAACCTAAGCCAACCCCAACCGAGCCTACGATGACTCACTCACTGAAACTTGCAACCGATCGATGCAGCCTGCAGGGTTCGAGGTTATAGTGGCAGCAGACACTTTACATGCAATGAATATCAACTTCTTAGACCGTTCGGCGGTTTCGTGTGGATCCTGGAGCATTATGGAGCCCGATAAATGAACTTTCTCAAGCCTGAAACTTTCAGCGTGACAGCATGCGAGGCGCGGGGCTCTCACAGCGGTGCTTTTGACTATTCACGTGTTCCAGCATGTGACGCCGTGTCACTGGCTGAGTTGTTCCCGGCGTTTCGAAAGAACGTAGTAACTTCAGCTACAATTCTGAGGGGTCAACGTGGTCCCTTCGAAAAGCTGAGAAATACTAACCCAGCTTCGCCCGCTTGTCCTTCTCATAAGAGCAGTATTAAGAAGAAGATGAGTATGGAGTATTGGTGGAACGATACTGACACGGAAACACCGACGTACTGGGAGAAAAACCTGTCACCGTGCCACTGTGTCCACCACATATCTCACATTGACTGGCCAGGTATCGAACCCGCGCCAGCGACTTACAGCATAAGGCCTTCTGTTCGTCTACATCAGGTACATAAATTCAGCTCGTACCGCGCAGTAAACACTCCGTCTCGGTTACAAAAACCAGTCAGTTAATGCTGTATAGGGAAATAATCGCTGTTTATTCTGAGATCCACACAAAACACATAAATACACAGTGTGGGCAGAACGTAGAATTTGTGAATGTTAAACCTGGCGGTATATAAAGTCCGTACCGCGCAGTAAACACACTCCGTCTCGGTTATAAAAACCAGTCAGTTAATACTGTATAGGGAAATAATCGCTGTTTGTTCCGAGATCCACACAAAACACATAAACACACTGTGTGGGCAGAACGTAGAATTTGTGAACGTTACACCTGGTGGTACGTACAGTAACCACTGGGCTTTAGGGGGTTAATAAAATGGGTAACAACAGCCTGCACTCTGCACAAACCACTCCCAGCAGTCCGGCTGTGTGTTGGCGTTTCGCCCGAACTGATACAAATCCTGCCAGTAGTACTGACATCTCGCACTATGGTAGTACCGGGTTCAAATATCGCTCCGGAGTTTCGCAGTTTCCCTCATCCCTTTCACGTAAAGTCGGGATGCAGGCCATGACCGCTTCTTTCCACATCCCTTCCAGTTACCCACCGCTTCAAGCACTCGCTGGCCTGACCACTACACGCAGTCTGCACAGTCCATCGACGATACGGCGCCCTGCTTCCCACATAAGCATGACTGTGAAGACGCATCTCTGGCCCTGCTCGGCATCGAACCGACTGCCTCTAACACGCTGCCAAGTTTGGTGGCACAGTGTGCGACAGCACTACCCAGTCTGCATGTAGCTAACTCCATGAAGCAAAGTCACACAGAAACCAACAGTTACCGAGCAAGTCAATAAGTTTCGGCCCGTTTTGAAACCACAGCCGCGGTCATAAAATATCGCAGTCTGTACAGGTCGTGAGACAATACAGGGCAGCCTAAGCACATAGGCGCTACCTTCAAAGATTCCATAAATACCTAGATCTTCCGAGCAGACATGTCATTGTGCACACCATAAAGGCATATGGGGGAGTGGGGGAACAACTCCACTCACTGAACCTAGGAACTAGATGGTGAGTGGTCAACCTCATGTCCCAGCCGCTTTAACTCCGAGGAAAAACCCCCCCCCCCCCCCCAGTATCCAACGGTGCGACAAACTGCTTGGTCATGCCAGGAATCGAACTACTATCCCTCGGACGTGCTGCCCGTAGCGTAGTCACTATAACGACCGAGCTCATCGGCTCCAGAACGTAAATAAGAATTAAAAACGTTTCTTACTCAGACAGTCTCTCACACTGAGGGAGGAACAAAGACTGAGGGTGTTCGAGAATAGGGTGCTGAGGAGGATATTTGGGCCTAAGAGGGACGAGGCGACAGGGGATTGGAGAAGACTACATAACGGGGAACTTAATGACCTGTACTCATCACCAAATATTATTCGGGTAATCAAATCGAGAAGAATGAGATGGGCGGGGCATGTAGCGCGTATGGGGGAGAAGATAGGTGCATACAGGATTTTGGTGGGGAGACCTGAGGGAAGGCGACCACTTGGGAGACCCAGGCGTAGATGGGAGGATAATATTAAAATGGATCTTCGGGAAGTGGGATGGGTGGGCATGAACTGGATTGAGCTGGCTGAGGATAGGGACAGGTGGCGGGCTCTTGTGAACGCGGTAACGAACCTTCGGATTCCACAAAATGCGGGGAATTTCTTGACTAGCTGAGAAACTGTTAGCTTCTCAAGAGGGCCGCTGGAGTTAGTTAGTTAAGAACTCAGAGAAAGAGAGAGAGAAAGGGGTGGGAGGGGTGCAGTGAGGAAGTGCATCTATTATTATGAAGGGGGAGAGGAGAAGTCAGAAAAGTCTGCTGCTCTGAAGGTGCCCAGGAAGTGCCCGCACGTCCTTCTGGTACGGGTAGACTGGAGACAAGGCACAGAGTTGAGAAATGACAAAGTGAGATGATACGAAGTGAACTGTTTAAGTACGCAGCAGGGCGAAGTTGTTGAGCACTTGAGAAGTTAGGCCGAATTTGCTAGTACAAAAACAGTATTATGACGAAAATGTGATAACGTTAGAACGGCTGCCTTGGGGCGGAAATTTTGAAGTGAATTTTGGAAGGTTAACAAGAATTTTATTTATACATTCAGTCCGTACCGCGCAGTAAACGCACTCCGTCTCGGTTATAAAAACCAGCCAGTTAATGCTGTATAGGGAAATAATCGCTGTTTGTTCTGAGATCCACACAAAACACATAAATACACTGTGTGGGCAGAACGCAGAATTTGTGAATGTTAAACCTGGCGGTACGTAAAGTTCGTACCGCGCAGTAAACACACTCCGTCTCGGTTATACAAACCAGTCAGTTAATGCTGTATAGGGAAATAATCGCTGTTTGTTCTGAGATCCACACAAAACACATAAATACACTGTGTGGGCAGAACGCAGAATTTGTGAATGTTAAACCTGGCGGTATATAAAGTAACCGCTGGGCTTTAAAGCGTTCACACACTCTCAGTGGGGAATCAGAGCCCGCAGCCCCACAGCACGGCAATGCTCCTTATTTCGAAGGAAGTCTGGGAAGATCAAAACAATCACATAGCTGCAGCCACGCACGGATGTTAGCGTCGTGTGTATACATTACGGCAGGTCGCGATGTACACAGCGCTACCCTAGACATGTAAATACAGCACACAGCTGCACGCCTCCATCCAAATAACGTATCAGGATGCATTTCCTACTTCACAGAGAACACACTCCGTCTAGGTTATAAAAACCAGTCAGTTAATGCTGTATAGGGAAATAATCGCTGTTTATTCTGAGATCTACACAAAACACATAAACACACTGTGTGGGCAGAACGTAGGATTTGTGAATCTTAAACCAAGTTGCACATATAGTTACCGCTCTGTCTGAAAGGGCTTCTAAACACTTATCGTCGCTTCTGTAAGAGAACAATGCGACACCCAATGCAGCGTCGGTAACTACGCTATCTTAAGAATCTGGCATACAGAAGTGGCAGTCAGTAATGGAATACAGCTGCCCGTATGCACAAGCCATGTTAACACGGGGGAGTGAAGGCACAGCTGTGTGCATTATCGGGCGTCTGGTAACGGTGGATGTTCAGTTTCACACTCTGGTCGTCATACCTCCCAGAAGGAGCCCCGGCGTGGGTCCTACGGCCAGTCTGCACGCTGTTGAGCAGCACCTATTGCAAATCGAACCCTCGTTTCCCGGTCATGAGCTATGTCGAAATCAGTCCTCTGCATCAGCAGCGCCGAGGGAACTCAAATCTCGCTAGGTAATAACCAGCCACAAACGCGGGCCATGAATTCAGTGAGTGCAAGTACTAATGACGTTATGCTGACGTCATTGGCACAATGAGCCCTTTAAAGGCCACCCAGGTTCACTGAATTAAACATCCAGATCGTACCGCGAAGTAAACACACTCCGTCCATATCTCCCTGCACCCATCGTGGCACACTCAGCACGCAGGACCGCTTGGTGCCACATTCTTCCCGATCCATTTTTCACGACGTTCGATGCCATATAACCTTTCTGACCACACCGAACGAACTTCTCTGTACACCTGTTCCTGCCCACGCCATGGCGTCAGGTCGGCGGGGAGGCGTAACTGCGGTCACTCTTAATCTCAACACCAGAGCGAGGTAAGTAGTCAGCGTTACGCCCCGGCCGCTTTACCACCAGAACGCATTGAACAGAAGGCTGGGTGGGTCCCGGAGCCGGGTTTAAACTGCGCTCCCACCTCAGAGGTTCGCACAGTCAGTGGCGTCTTCCTGACATCTAACAGCGCGACATTCCGCTCAGTTTCTGTCGCCACGTAAGGCGGAGTGCCAAACAGTGCCACGGTTCACATAATTCGTACGACATCAGAGGTCGCTACTTGTGCATGCGATCGGTTCAGGAAGGCATTGATTTTTATTTCAAAGGAACCCACCACACGGCAGCGCGCACACTGCGGGTTTTTCAACCGTTTCACACTTCCAGAATGTAAATACAAGGGGTTCTAAAACTGGGGTGCACAGCGTCCATGCAAGGGTTCAACACACAGCCAACATTAACTAATTAATTAATTCATTCTATCATTGATTGATTGATTCATTCATTCATTCGTTCGTTCTGCAGTCTGCCTTACGACAGGTCCACAGCCTCTTCCACAGCGAGTTCTCCACAGAGTGCGATCTAGTGCTTCTTTCAATTTACAGTATCCTCTCGTTTCCTTCACGTCATCCAGTAGCTCCTTACGTCTTCTCCCTCACCTTCCCGTCACTTCTATCTCTCCTTCAATAACGTGTTTTAGAAAGCAGTTCCTACGCAAGATGTGACCAATCCAGTTAGCCTGCCTTCTGTTTACTGTACGTAGGAGTCCTCTCCTCCTTGACTCTATACAATAGAGTCGAACTCGGTTATAACGTCATGAAAGGGACTGAGTATTTTGTCTCGCTATAAACGAGTGTTGTTATAACCGAGGAGTGTAATGTTACGGTTAACAGTGAGGAATTAGTTGGTACCGCAGAATATCTGACGCTATAGGCGAGATGTCGTATAAACTGATGTCGTTATAAGCGGGTGCCACTGTACTTCTGCATTTCTCATACGATCACAACGAACATGTTTATATTAAAATCCTGTGTATAAATTCCATGTTTTAGTACAAGCAGCAATGCCGTAGCGTTGTTAGCACGCAACTGGTGCCGTTACGCTTCCGTTCCGCCACAAGCCGCCTGCCTAACGCGCTGTAACGTAACGGTACAAATGGCACAACAAGCGCTGTAAATGCTGTGGCCACTGCTTAAGTGGAAACGTCCGTATTTTATGCACACAATGAACGGGTTCACTTCAACGCAACCTTGCGCAATAAGCTGACAGTTGTTCAAATGCATCAGAATGGCCCCGCGCTTCACACAGCACAATGTTCATATCCGAGTCAACATAAGCCCCGGCAGGTCGTTTCTTGAACATCAGTTTTACAGTTTGCCTCCCTCCATGCACTAAGACTGCGATAGCTCAGTCACAATAGTGACCAGGCTACAGGCCGGACGGGCCGGTGTTCACTTCGGACACGGGCAACAGTTTAGCTCAGTCACAATAGTGACCAGCCTACAGGCCGGACGGGTCGGCGTTCACTTCGGACAAGGGCAACAGTTTTTTGTGTTACCCTAAACGTCCGGACCGGCTGCGAGACCCACCAACCTCCCACTGGAGGTTCTCTTACCGCTGTGAACTCGACTGGGGCGTGAATTTGACCTCTCACCTCCATCCAACGCCAAGGTTACGAATGAGTGGAGCTATACCTCTGCTCCCACTGTATACCTTCATGGCGTGGACAGAGACAATTTTATATCACTCATGCTAAATGCCACACCCATCGTCTAGCCACGTAGACTTGACACCGTACAGAACTTGTAAGGCCCTGCAGTAGGCCGTACTGTAATTAACCCTTTAAAGACGAAGCGTATCTGTTTTATATAAGGGCTCAGTGCGTACCGCGCTGTAAACACTCTCCACTTCGGTTATAAAAACCAGTCTCTTAATGTTTTATAAGGCAAAAGTTGCTGTTTGTTCTGAGATCCGCACACAACACATAAACGCAATGTGGGCACCACGTAGAATTTTTTAATGTTAAACCTGGTGGTACGTAAAGTTACTGCTAGGCTTTAAAAGGTTAAGCCAACAGTGTGGCCGGCAGGCAGGCAGGCTGACTAAGGAAGCCAGATCGCAAGCAAGATGCTGCAACAGTAGCTGCACCCTCGTGGCCATCGATCTGACTGAGGGAGAAGTACAGGCTGGCTGCAGCTGCACCCACAGGGTGCACCCGAGCAACGTTCACACTGACGCTGAAAACCAGTAATCATCTGTGTAAACGGCCTGACCCAACGTGTCACGTTTGTTGTGTTCAGCGTCTCTGACAGTCTGATCAAAAAGTGACAATACTTGTGCACCCAGTGCGCCCCGATTTCCAAAAGAATAGTGCTTGTTTCAAGGTTCCAAGGCTTCGCCCGCTTGCCCTTCTGATAAAAGTAATATTAAGATGGCGATGAGTATGGAGCATTGGTGGAATGGTGCTGACAGGGCAAAACCCAAGTACTGAGAGAAAAACTTTTCACAGTGCCACTTCGTCCACCACAAATCTCACATCGACTGAACTGGGATCGAACACGGGCCTACGCGGTGTGTGACAGGCGACTAACTGTCCTAATGAAGTAGTGTGTGTGTGTGTGTGTGGACTGGATTCATCTGGCTCATGACAGGGTCCAGAGAAGGCTTTTGTGAACACGGTAATGAATATTCAGGTTCCATAAGATGTGAGAAATTCCTTCATTATCTCAGCAACTCTCAGCTTTCCAAGACAGCTGTTCGTTTGAAGACTTGCCTCCCCTTTTGACGCCAAAAGCAGAGACAAGACAAAGGGGTGGCGGGCCGGGGAACCGCCAGCAAACGGCTGCGAAGGCTCTCACGCTGTGCCCGTTCGTCCTTCTGGCGAAGGCAGCTTAGAGACAAGCTAAAGTTGCGCTGGAAAGTGAGGATGGCAATGTAAAGGTGGGACAATGGGCTGCTGAAGAACGATCAGAGGAGAGGAGTCCATCACTTCCTGTATCTTGCGTTAATTTCGATACACGCAGAGTTGAAACCCAGAGCGTCGCACAGCTGGCCTGCGGACAGAAGGTGCGTAGCGAACTGAAACGCACGTTACGTCTCGCTGCTTTGTGTCAACTATTGCACAACATATGCTATGGCCGCTGTAGCGGAGCAGGTTAGCTCAGCATGTCACAGTAATTCGCAAAACTGCGCCAATTGCGTCAGTCGGCTAGTGCGAACTGCCAAACGGATGTTCATGTAATTTGATATCGGTGAGTTGTACCAACATCCGTCTACACATGCCAGTTTTGGTTAAAATCGGACAGCGGTATCGGCCACGTTACATGAGACCTACATACGTTGCTGTGCGCATGTCCAGAGTAACTGAACAACTGTGTTTGCAACAGAACATCTGGTGGAGAGAAATTAAACACACGTTTCGTGTCCAATATACTTTTTCCTACAAGCCTCAGTGTTCTCTGGGCAATCAAACAAAAGCTATGTTCACGTTGTGGCATCTAATAACTTGACAACATTTCAACAGATTTCGATCAAATTCTGTAACTTGGGTCCTTGACGTCCTCATTCCCTGTTTCACTGTATTTATAACAGAGCAACAAACGTCAGCACAAGGAAACAAACTACAATTCGTGTTTCATTGGTCTCTTCCACAAATTTGTAAAAAGTTGCGCTCGAGATGCGTAAAGAAATGTACTGGGTTGGCATGTCAAGTGTCCGAGACTGTCGTGCCATTGTAACTAAAATCTGAATGTACCGACAGATTGTAGCAAAACTGGGCGTTGCTGATCTTACACACAAGCGGTTCAACGATTCCCCAAGTACTACGCATAGACAGGCAGACAGGCGTGCTTGCGACTTCTGCAAAGAATTTGCAAGTTTTCATTGCAAACGTTGAAAAATGTCAGAACATCTGGCGGCCATCCAATATAATAAACATGGCGTTCGCAGACTACTTATGGTAAAGCCCAGCGGTTACTTTATGTACCGCCAGGTTTAACATTCACAAATCCCACGTTCTGCCCACACAGTATATTTATGTGTTTTGTGTGGATCTCAGAACAAACAGCGATTATTTCCCTATACAGCATTAACTGACTGGTTTTTATAATCGTGACTGAGTGTTTACTGCGCGGTACGGACTGGGTCTTTAAATACAGGTTAACCTTGGTCTTTGAATGGCCATGTCATGGTTCGGTGGTTAGTCGCTGGGTTCGATCCCAGGTCAGCCCATGTGAGATCTGTGGCGGCCAAAGCGGCACTGTGACAGGTTTTTCTCCCAGTACTACGGTTTCCCCTTCGGTACCATTCCACCAATGCTCCACACTTATCTGCATCTTAATACTGCTCTTATCAGACGGTCTACCAGGTGAAGAGTGGGAACCAAAAAGCAGTGTTTTTTTCGCAATTCGGGAAGCACTGAATAGTAATTTCTCTCACTTTTTTGTGGTTGGGGGGGATTTCGAACGGTTCACAGACAGAATTCTCACATTGCCTCGAAGGATACAAAACACGGAGCGACTTCATTAAACCTGACCGGCTGACATTTAAAATTGCTGCTACCTCGGGCTTCCCTCCCCAGCAGTCTGTCTATGCAGCCCGGCTGATAGTTCAGAACGCTGCCATTCGCTAATCGCGCTGACTACACCTCGCAGTCGCTGCCACAATGTGACGGCGAAGAGGACCTGTCGGGGTAGCTCAGTCAGTTTAGTGACTCGCTTACCGACTGACCGATACGAGTTTCAACTGCCGCCAGAGGGAAGTGACCTGCTCCTCTTCAAGGCGTCCAGACCGGCACTGTGGCTGACGCTGCGGACAATTCAGCGGGGCGAAGCTGACCACTAACATCCACCTAGCGCCGAGGTTAAGAATGAGTGGAGTTATACCTCTACTCCACTGTATGTATTCACGACTTTCGCAGGGAGAGAGCTGTGCCTTTTGTGGTGCACCCATGACCTAGATAGGGCTCCAACTTACGACCGAACAAGGGCAATGTTTTAACGACTGCCTGAGAGTCGTTAAAGCATTAAATTGCTAATGAGTTAATATTCTTCGCTACGGGTTCGTTTTAATATGTAACTTACACGTCAGTGGAGGGAAGTCCTTCTAGAGAAGCTAAGCGGTAATTGCCTGGTCAAGAAATTCCAAACATGTTACGGGACACGAGGGTCCATTACAATTCGATATGACAGTTTGAAGGCTCTGGCCCCGTGTCAGACACGCTGAAAGGCTTCGTGCTACGTCAAACTACAGTTCAGCACACACAGACTGAAGCGGCATCACGAGAATGACTACGCTGTCTGGCGACTGCAACACTCTCAGGCTTAACCGTTCGAAGAGGAAAATTAACTTAATTAGGCCTATAGTTGAATATTCAGCTCGTACCGCGAAGTAAACACACTCCGTCTCGGTTATAAAAACCAGTCAGTTAATGCTGTATAGGGAGACAATCGCTGTTCGTTCTGAGATCCACACAAAACACATAAACACACTGTGGGGGCAGAACGTAGAATTTGTGAATGTTAAACCTGGCGGTACATAAAGTCCGTACCGCGCAGTAAACACACTCCGTCTCGGTTATAAAAACCAGTCAGTTAATGCTGTATAGGGAAATAATCGCTGTTTGTTCTGAGATCCACACAAAACACATAAACACACTGTGTGGGCAGAACGTACAATTTGTGAATGTTAAACTGGTGGTACATACAATTACCAAATGCGCTACGCATAATTAATCAGGAAGGATATTTCAATTTTGAGAGATTTCTGGAAAGTCCTTAGAAATTCGCATTCATCAAACAGGGAGGCAACCTGCTATGGCACGACCTACACCACCCAAACAATGCTGGCCCCAGTGTAAGGTCCTCGGTTCTAAAACAAACCGTGTCGAAGATTTTGTGCACTGTCTGTCCCACATCGATCGAAATGGCAGTCGGGGGGGAAGGGGGGTGCACAAAAAATGGAGAGAAGCTTGGAAAACTTTGTTAAGCAACGGGCATGCGCACTGCAGTCGCACATGTATGATACTGTACGCACGTAAGTAAACCGGGTGCGGGCCGCGCTCCGGGGCCGCAAGCTAATACGAAAATAATATACCGGGCGTAATGTAAAGTGAGGAAATGGCTTATTACTCATTTTGATTTCATTCTGTTCTCACATCCGTCGAATCACGAACAGTGTTTACCGGCGGCCTAACGCAACACTATCTCACACAGCTAGCAAGAGTGGGGCCCACTTCACGCGCTATTTCTGTAACAACTACGTGCCACCGTACTGAGTGCAACACGTTACTGTGCAATGCAACACTACCAACAGCGACAGATCATCTCTGTCTAAATAAGATCAGCTGCACGTCTGTGTGTGTGTGTGTGTGTGTGTGTGTGTGTGTGTGTGTGTGTGTGTGTGTGTGTGTCACATTTGTGTCCACAACTTTTGTCCGGAAATGTCAATCCGATAACCACTTAGCGAGTTACTGTCGAGATCCGTGCAGAAACGTACGTGTGTGTGGGTCTCGGTGCAAAGTTTGCGCTGTTGTTGTTGTTGTTGTTGTGATCTGATCTGTAACTGGAAAGTGTTGACATATTCTGATGGAGCTCCGAAATATCAAATGTCATGAAAATTCGTTAAACAGTTTTCGAGTTGCTAAAAGCAGACAGACAGACACGCTGAAGCTAATAAACGCATTTGTGCAACTTTTCGATGTAGAGGCGCTAACAATGGACAGCTGCCAAAATGCTTACAGTTCGTCAGCACACACACACGCGCGCGCGCGCGCACGCACACACACACACACGCGCACGCACAGCTGCAGTGGGACACGCGACGTGATAACTCCGTCAGCTTAAAATTCTCACTGGCCATAACATGAAGCCGAAGTACCAAAACAAACGACCCCCAATCGCATTCCCGGTGTTGCGAACTCTTTACATAAACAACGGCATGAAGCAAAACCGTTCTTTGAAACATAACAGTTCCTCACCTAGTCAAGACATTCCCTACATTTTATGGAACCCGAATGTTCATTACCGTGTTCACAAAAGCCCGTCACTTGTCCCTTGCCTGAGACGGATTAATTCAGCCCACTCACTCCTATCCTATTTCTTTAAGATCCGTTCTAATATTATCCTCCCATTTACGCCTAGGCCTTCCAGGCGGTCTTTCCCTTCAGGTTGCCCCACCAAAACCATGTACGTACTTTTATCCCACACGTGCAACATGCCCTACCCATCTCATCCTCCTTGTTACTGAACTCTTTAACGCCAAAAATCATTCACACTGCAGGTCGCACAAAATAAGGCGGACTGCGCACCGCGGGTTGGTCATCCCCAATATAACGAAGGTGGCAGTTGTTTACCGACGTTTCGGGAGGGGCTATCAGTCCCATCCCTAAAGGGTCAAGCAGTCCACTGAAGATGGAACCGAGAGGCTGTCCCGAAACGTCGATATACAACTAGCAACCCACTTAACAACCACAGCAGCGAACACGTCACCTACACGGCGGCGGAAACCTGAGGCCTTGCAGTGGTGTTACTTGTTTTTGACGGACTGCTAATGCAGCATTACGACAGGCCAGCAAGCCTTTGTGCAAACCTAATTGGATTAAGTTGGCTGAAGATACAGCTGCTCCGTCAATTTGGGCCAAAGGCCAAGACTACACCCCTCTTAAGCTGCCAACCAGACGCACCGCTTGCTGCAACACTAACAGCACCGCAGGAGCATAACCGCGCCCTGTGTTTCCTTTAGTTATGGTTTGTTTGATGACGCTCATATTACGCAGCATCAACATGGGATTCTTCTGCATGCCGCAACAACAGCATCGCAGGGATGTGTGGGTGTTCTACCGATGGCTCTTGAAGCGACGGATTTTCATGAAATTTGGTGTCAACATGAAGACAATCTAAACCACTTCACCTTCACACATTCTAATTTCATACCACTACCAGCACCAATGCTACCCAACCATGCAATGCGCCATGGTAACTACACGTGCCATCTGCTTTGACATTGAAAGATTTTTGGATTTCTCCAACAGACTGCAGTTATACTATATTTCGTAAGATTCTCGCAATCACAGCGACTGCTGACCTAACCAGCATCAAGCGGCTGTTTTTTGAAAACGTGAGGTTGCATCACGTGGTACATGTAGTTACCACTGTGGCTGAAATGACAAAGCCTGGATTCGCTTTGCCTTTCCACGTGTCAGTAGCAACGTCCACACTAGCGGTCACGGGCGGGCGAAGGATCTTTCCCTGACCGTCAGCGGACCTTACATTCGCCGAAATTAAACTGCAGAATAAACTCCGACGTTCTCCGCCTATCAAAGTAACGTTCTTGAACATCCGCCATTATTTATCAAAAATTAAAGTCAGGCAAAAGCCGTTCGTTTAAACTGGCAGGAACAAGAGATATCTGGCAAGTCATGTAGCTGCAGCTCGTGCAGTTTGCTGCGTTAAAAGACCAACTGAACGGAGACTGGATCCTGCTGGAGTGTGAGACCATTACAAAATACGTTTCCAAAACCGGTTATTTCATATTGATGAAACACAATACAGGAACACGTTTAGTACAGCACCACACAACAGCCGCTTGCAGACACAAAGCAACATTTTGCTAGCAACACCAAGCCAACTGCATCGCTGTTGCTTGTTACGTCTTGCCCAGTGGCTACTTTATGTACCGCCAGGTTTAACACTCACAAATTCTACGTTCTGCCCACACAGTGTGTTCATGTGTTTTGTGTGGATCTCAGAACAAACAGCGATTATTTCCCTATACAGCATTAACTGACTGGTTTTTATAACCGAGACGGAGTGTGTTTACTGCGCGGTACGGACTTTATATACCGCCAGGTTTAACATTCACAAATTCTACGTTCTGCCCACACAGTGTATTTATGTGTTTTGTGTGGATCTCAGAACAAACAGCGATTATTTCCCTATACAGCATTAACTGACTGGTTTTTATAACCGAGACGGAGTGTGTTTACTGCGCGGTACGGACTTTATTATATTATTAAGGTTAACGTTCGTCTTTAAACGATTACAGCTTTCCGATTTCCCTGATTCTCAAACAAATATCTTGAAGGGTTGGCCAGACCTGCTGGATTCGTCACAATGAACATGACAGCTGCTGTTTCCGCAGTAGCCTGTACCTAACTGAGCCCACACGAACGTGAAACTGTTTTGTTTCCTACAGCAGCGCTATAAGCGCCAAGAAATGAAACTTCACTCCGTGCCCCTACCAATACGTACGGTAGCCACAGCGGTTAAACCGACGCGCAAGCTTACGGTATGGTTATTGTAGGCGAGTCGAATCCTCATTTGAAGTCCGCTTTTAGTTATGTGAGTAAGCTTCAGTGTTATACCCTTTTCAAAGTTACACACCCTGCACAAAGTGACGGTGACTGCACCCCCTTCTAAACGCGGGTACTTCGGTCACTGCAGCACCAGCAACTGTACAAAGGAGACATTGGACTGGTGAGTCACACTACTGAGGTATGACTCCATGGAGCGGAATCGCTCCTGATGAACTGCGAACACAGCGTCTTCTGGGTGTGTGCGGTCAGGGAGTTCCATAGTGCACAGTCAGCGGGAGAGTGAAAGTTCACAGCCCTCAGAGGGAAGGCAGCAGGTCGCGCCGCAACGTCCGTACTTATCCGACAGACAAGATGGCGACACATCACCAAACCCTGTCACCAATTTTACCAGTAAACTGGTGACAGTCCCAAAGCCGCTCAACAACTGCCTCCGTAAGATAGAACAAGCACATGCAGAACCTCGCCACAAAACCTCAACAGTAACCAGAGTCGGTATAACCCAGCCCTCTACATTTTGGTCTCGAATTAGCCTCCTTCCATAAAATGGCGCACACAGCTTTCCATACAGATTATAACGAACAGCTTGACAAGTGCCCCAATGTGAATGCTTGTGTGGTGCAAAACAGGCCCGGTTCAACACATTTCTGGGTCCAATGAAAGACAAATGTGGAGGCCCCGCCTGTATGCAGTCCCGAACTGTCAATGAACAGACAACATAAGATAAAAGAAAACTCCACAGAATGAAGTCCTTCTGGAGAAACTAACAGTCCCTCAGCTAGTCAAGCAATTCCCTGCATTTTATGAAATTCGAAGCCCACCACTTGTTCGTATCCTGAGGAAGACGAATCCCCCCCACGCCCTCCTTTCTATTTCGTTAAGATTCAGTTTAATAGGACCCTCCCATCTGCGCCTAGGTCCTCCAAGTAGCCTTTTTCCTTCAGGTTCCCCCATAGAAACTTGTATGCATGTCTCTTCTTATTATTATTTTATGCTATTAACACACAACCAATGATATGCATAAACCTTCACAATTTACATAAGGACAGACCATAAAAAATTACATATTACATATACTAATGAATATAAAATTATTAATTCCACACAATCTTAAAAATTTAGACAAATTAATTTAAAATTCACAAATGAAACCCTTGATATGACAGCACATTACACACTGCACCAGTGTTATGTTGCTGTGACATTTAGCTCACAGCAGCAGTCTGAGAACAAGCAGTGCCCACACAAACACACACTGCCTGCAGGTCTGCAAACGAACAGATCTGCGCATGTAGCAATAATAAGTGGCAACTATCACATCTGAATTGACAAAGGTTATGCAAAACACTGGCTGTGCAGTGACAGCTTAATATAGCACTACGGTGCGATATTTGAGGTGCTCGCAGCAATTTTGTTCCATTCCAGCGAAGTTTCCATTCTTCTGTGATGTGATGCTGCACCACTGGGCAAATAATTCTTGACATCTCAAAAAACAGTAGTGCCTTCCACTTCAGGGTAAAGCAGTTCAAGAAGAATGTGGGTTGACCCTGAAGGTGAAGGCACTATGAACCCGTAAAATGTTGGGCAGTACTGGCCCAAAAACATGGTGTCACGTCCCATTCTTCTGTGACATATTCACGTTGCGTGCCTTAAACATAAAACTGTGGCAGCAATCTACGAGCACATGGCTGTTTCACAGTACAGCATCCATCACAGCCATGTCAGCACTCTGAACTCATATCACATCTACATGACCACCATACTCTGTATGTTCGACAGTTTTCCTCCATACACCCAGAAAATAAGCTACTACAGCTCCTGTTCCCACCTCCTGCCAATTAACATTACTGAAACCTGTGTAAAATATAAGGGAGAAAACTATGAAAACAATAAAAATTCGAACATTCACTAGGAAGACCGCACAGCACGTTGGTGGCAAGAAATTTGATGTCTACAGAAAAGCGTTAATACAGTTAACAAAATATACACGACACACGGGTCAGAATTAGTAAATGATTCACAGCCTGAAATACATCGGTATGGAGAATGCGTGTACAGGGTGGTGTATTGCACAGTGTACTAAAATAGAGAGCAGTGCATTTTGTATCTCAGTGAACATAAATGAGTGTTCACAAAAACACGCTCTAAGGGCCCTCCAATGCCCTGACTATGTGCATAATGAGAGATGAAATGCACAAGACAGTGTCGGCTACATAAGTTCTAAATGGGTCACTCTGTACACATACATGCACGAAAACCAGTCGGGTAAGCTGAAGCACAGGAAATGGATACACTGCCAAAAAACGAAATGCGACCAGGGTTACGAACCACGAAACACGAAAAATCTGAGGGTGTACCCTAAAATCAGACATGTGTGAAACATTTACAAAACTCACAAACTGTAATCAGAAAATTGGCAAATTATTGCAACTGGTTCTGAAATAAAAAAAGGAAGAGAGTAACATCATTGCCATAGGGGAAACAATGAGATGGGGTGCCACGCTACGCAGATGCCTGTCACTGAACCAAATGTATATTATGGCATCATCTTCCTTACACAAATGACGGACATAAAACCTGGGTTTTCTTAATTTCCTCTTCCAAAGGCAGTTCGATGCACTTAGCCACACCCCTGACCATCAAAATGGTAAACCTTTCAAAGCAGAAAGATTAAAAGAACTTCAGGCTTACAAATCTTAACCAAATTCGCAACTGTACAGAAAACGGTCATGCTGAATATATGAAAATTTTCACGAAGTATTTCCAACAATTTTCTCTTATCTCAAGCACCAAACAGCATTCTGCAAGATAAATTGCGATAGAGAGAACAAAGGTGATAATGGCGACTGCTGTCTTACTGGGATGTGACAATGTGTATGTTGATAGGTATGAACATACTGCCTCCATTTTCTGCCCTGAAGACAGAGGCCTGCCTACCAAACTAAACAGTGTCACACCCCACACTACTGTATTGTGTTGATATTCACTGCCATGAAACCCTTAAACCTCACAAGCAAAACAATTATGATCTTCACAGTGCAGCATTTACAGTTTGTGTAGACAATTACGCGATATTTTGGCATTCTGACGCAAATGAAAGAGAGCGATGAAAAACTGAATTGCTCTGACAACTTCGGGATATTGCAAGATTTGAGGTTCTCACAGTGGTGCTGACATGGATTCAGAACTGCTGGTACCTGACGCTGTGTCACCGGGTAAGTGGTTCTTCAAGTTTCAGAGGATTATGCTGCCTTCACCATCGGGGCCAAGCAGTCTGGCCTGCTCGACCCTGCATGTCAAGGCACTTGGCACCACCCACCCACTGACAGAGCCTCATGTCCCAGCTGGTTGTGCTGAGTGTCACTGTGATTCCTACCTTCTTCTCCGTCAGCTTCTCACAGCGCCTCATCTTGCAGATCTGGTGGCTCTTGTCATTCCTACAAGGAGCGCAATCTCCACAGTTGTCCTTGCGCTGACAGCCCGTGCATTCACCACATCTCTTGCGCTTCTTCTTGACGGGCTTCTCACCTTCACTATCTGAGACAGAGGGAGTGTTGGAACTGGGCTGAAGGGGTGACTTAAACCCAGCTGTGCTAGACACAGCTGCCACTTGTCCCGAGCTTTCTACACTGCTGCTTCCCGCTCCATCACTCTCTGTTGAGCTCTCCAGTGATGATGCTCGCACTTTCCGACGCTCTTTCTTCCTCGAGTCCGTACCACGCGGAGGGCTGTCACTGTACTTCAGTCCATCGGCTCCCATTTTGTTAACATCCAGAACTCCCATTGGGTTCTGGAAGTTGCTATGGTGCAGCTGTGTCAGCTGCTGAGGAGGCATCTTATAGTCCGATGTCACCAAGGTCACTGGTTCTGTCTTAACGACTGTTAGAACCGTTGGCGCATTTTGTGGCACAAGTGTGTTGCCCTGCTGCAGCAGGGTGGTGGAATTTGGTGGGGCAAGTGTGATTTGATGAGGATGGTGGTGAAACTGAGCATTACTTAGAGTTGTGACAGTTGGCTGGTTATTCAAAGAATGTGCTGATCCAAATGGTTGTGTATGAGCAAACAGCTGGATGTGCCGTTCATCCAGGAACTGCTGTTGGATTGAAGGAATCTCTCTGGCTTGAACAGGAGCAGGAACCAATGGGTAACCTGGCCGAGGATTCACAGCAGACAATGTATGGAAACTTGGAAGGCCGGAAGACGATGAGGAAGGTGACGGTGAAGCAGCTGTGAGAGTTGTCAGAACTTCCCCATTGTTGCCTGTCACTGTTTGCTCTTGTGGGAAAGCATTAAATTGTGACTGGAAAGATGGAAGCTTATTTGCTGCCGCAGACGCAGAGAAAGAATCAGTGAAAGCTGGGATAGCAGTGGGAGCTGCTGGGGCAATTGACTTGAGTAGTGTATCATGATGCAAACCGTCTGGAGCTTTGCTCTCCCAGGGGCGGTACTGGGGCTGTGGTACCAGCATTGGTAGCCCATCTC
Source organism: Coptotermes formosanus (assembly GCA_013340265.1). Taxonomy (NCBI): domain Eukaryota; kingdom Metazoa; phylum Arthropoda; class Insecta; order Blattodea; family Rhinotermitidae; genus Coptotermes; species Coptotermes formosanus. The sequence goes on from BLKM01008433.1 coordinate 67,463, forward strand.
CACGGTCAAGCAGTCTTCCAGTGAGGCCTTCGTAATAGTCCCAGGAGGAGATGTCCAGAAGCCGGCCAGTCAAACCCTCTCCAAAAGCATCCCCAGCAAGTCTGGACCCCAAGCCTTCAGTTACATCTGCTGCAGAGAATGAGCTGAATGGTGGAAGACCTGAAGATGAAGACGACTTGGACGCACCGTTTACATCACCTCCTGTGAACTCGTCTTTATAGCCACCTGTGTCTTGGACGGTGGAGGATGGAGTTGGAGGCTGTGAGGGGGGTTGTTGTTGCTGGTAGTTACCACCCCCACCACCTCCAGTCCCTGGATAGGCAGAGCCCAGGGAATCTGGACCCTGGCTCCCCCCCTCACTCATCTCCAGCTCATGATTTGAGGCCCCCTACACATCGCCCCCCCATGTCCACACCAGTTGAACAAGCCACTGTTGTTTTCTTGATTCTTCTTACACTTCATGCAAATATCTGGGAAAGAAAGGAACACATGAGTACGTGTGTACTGACACAGAGAACATGAGACAGCTTAAATAAGCACAGCAGCACTCAAGTACATGCACCATCAGCAAGCAATCCATGAAGACTGGGCAATGCAATGACAATTCTTCACAGACTGATTACTGTTTAAGATGAAGGTGACACACGCCTTCAAAACATCAGGAACCACACACTCAACATCCCAGAAGACTCAAGCACTTTAGCTTATCTCAGCATTATGCAGCTGGCATAGCTCAGTCACTGCAGTAACTAAGCTAAGGGCTGGACGAATGGATAGTTGGTGTTCGATCGCTGCCAGGGAAACATTTTTAGATGCGTTCACAGAATTGTGAAAAGTGACTACTAGCTTCGTCATGTCTGTCTGTCTGTCTGTCAGCATGGAAGAACTCAACTCCCACTAAACTGATTTTCATGAAATCTAATATGAGCATTTTTCGAAAATCTGTCGAGAAAGGTCAAGTTTTATTAAAACCTGATGAGTATAACGGCTACTTTACATGAAGACCTATGTACATTTATGATATCTTGCTCAGTTCTTCTTAAAATGAGAAATTTTCCAGACAAAAATTGTACAGAAAATTGAAATAGTGTTAAATCACATTTTATGCTCAATACCTTTTTTCTGACAATTGTACCTTTTATTAGATAATGTGGAAAAATACGGTACAGCCAGACAGGGCACAGACGACAATATAATATGGCACATGCGCTTTGCATGCTGGATAGCTAAGGTTATACAAACACACACACACACACACACACACACACACACACACTCGGAATATGTAATAGTTATTGCTTCTCCACGGCAACAATGGATACGTGAATGCGCCTGAACATTGCATCGTATGTATATTGCCTCTCTTGTCTTCTCTGAAACGTCCAGACCGGTTCTGAGCCCCACACACAGCCTCGTGTTCAGTGCACATCGTACGAACTACCCCCCACTGGCAACCGACCAGTCAGTCAGCCAACTGCTCACCCCGAACCCAGTACCGAGGATACGAACTCGTGGAGCAATACCTCCACTCCCCATTCGCCTTTATGACTTGGTAGTTAATTAAGCACAGGGCACATAGGATATACTTTCATCGCTTACCAATTTAATCTTTAAGAATTTGGCGTCCTTGTTAGATTTATTTATTGTAACGAACATGTTGGTAACTGACGTTAGCTTATATCGCGTCGAGCGATGGTGTAATTACTGACGGAGTCGGGTGCTGTCTAGAGGACCTGAATAAAACCACAAACGGCATCAGAATAAACGGTCTCCGGGCCGGGATTTGAACCTGGGACATCGCGAATTAGAAGCAGGAGCGCTACTAAGTCGACCGGGGCGTTAAACGAAGCTTAAGTCACCACTTTGCTAGCTCAGATATAATAATAATAATAATAATAATAATAATAATAATAATAATAATAATAATGATACTAATAATAATCACCGTTTGTGGGTATTTGTAACCTCTGTTGTATGTATTTTGTGCTGACCTTTGTACTGTTAAACCAGCATGCCGAGAAGTAAGAACGGATCTGCTGTGTAAAATCTGTCCGTGTGCTTGGTATCGTGTCATGAAGATGCGTTGAAAAATGGAGGTATACCTCCACACAGTGACTGTCAGCTTCACGTTCCGGTCGCTTTGCCTTCAGGGAAAATTCGCCCAGTAGAAATTGGAAAGGAGGCTGTGTGCAACACAGATCTGATGTGGACGCTATGCTCAAGGAAAGCGAACCTCACGGGAATCGAACACGAACTAAGAGCCTAGGCCCTATACTAACTGAGCTATCCACGCTGCACTATTATTGGAACGCTAATGAATTTCGCACAGGAAACTGTAGCAACAAAAATCGACAATGTGAAAAAACAGTTGTATGAAACGCAGTCATTATAAATTTCGCTATCTGAAGAACCCGAAAGCAGTTATTCGCAGCTTACAGGATAATACAGGTGCTTTAGAACTCTGCATTTTTTCAAACTTTTTCATTATGCCAGACGCACAGCTATTAATGTATCACAAATCATCTTCAAAATACGGGGTGCACATGAAATTCGTATCGGCGCACTGATATTTGGCACGTCTGACCTGGTAAATCGGCACACTCCTATATGATAAACGAAGCAGTCACAAAACTGTAAATCCAATCCAACTGCATCTGCTTCTGACGCGTTGTGAGTGAAAACGAAAGCTGCGGGTTCAAACACCCGCCCATGGTCATGGCTCTCATTTTCACTGACCTTACCTACTGATACGCTGGTCGCTGGCTCCGCTATTCTTGTTCGGCGATTGACAGGGCAAGACCAAAACACGATAAAGCATGCTCAACACAAATACCGCACTATTTGTTGCATTACTTTTTTATTACCAGTTATTCCGTAGTACTAGCATGAGTACGCTACGTCGGATCACAAGAACAAAAAATATACTTCCATTCACAAGCTCGCTGCCATCGTAAAATCGAACTAGCGACTGAGCTGTGAGTCAGCGTGCTTCCCTTCCCTTCTTGCTCCGCTGTAAAATGCGATCCGTGACAGTTGAATGTGTCACCTCCAAAATAACACACAGTTTCACAATTACGGACCGTTATAAAACACTGACACACAGATTAGGCTAAACCAGCATCGCAGTAAAACACCAAATTCCAGAACTAACTCAGTTTGTAAACACCAATATATTAAAACCATGGCCGACAATGTGCAATATGCTTTTATCATTTCTTTATTCTTTTATAAATGAAACTTACCTCGACCAGCTTCGTTATAGATTCTTAATAACAACCTCCTTCATTCTGTTTTCGTTAAAACTATTCACAGCATGTTAAAGTGTGCAAAAATATTACCTTTTCGCCAGAGCGAGAACGCCTGCCCCTCCACACGTCTTCTTTGTTGTTCACACTAACGCCTTGCTTGTCGTTTGTTCGCGAATGGTGTACGGCGAGTTTACAAGTTTCACCAACAGAGCGCAGTTGCGTACGGAAACTGCAGCGACGAGGAACTGTATTTCCCAATGTTGCCACCAGGACTTTGTCATGGGTGAGGCCATGTGCTCAGCGGATCTAGTGTCATGGATGTTCCTCTGCCGTAATGCCTCGGTTTTCGTGACCGACCAAACGCAATGAGTGGCGTCTTGTTGGCTCTGATTCTCCTGACTCTCAGAGACCGAATGAGGAACAGTATTAACTTTCAAACGCTGGAATGACTCCAGAAACCAAACAATTACGTTTTCAGCCATTCTATACGAATTTAAGACAGTCAAATACGAGAACTGTCTGGTCCCCACAGCAACACTTAACCTTAGCAACGGGGTCGAATTAAAACAATAAAGAGCGTAAAATTTTCAACTTGAACACTACGAAAAGTGATATTGTGTATTTCTGTACAATTTACTCTGCAAATGAACTTTTCACTTTATTCATACCGTAATTTCAGCCAACGAAAGTGTAGTTACATTATGCTGCTGTATTTATGTCACAAAAGACTATGACGCACGTACAGTTCATATTGAGTTATTGTTCGTTGCTCTGGTTTAATTTTAGAGCGACGGCGGAGAACTCCATTTGTTCCCCATCACTTTATTATAGATGTGCGAATGTTTTTTAAAAACCCGAAACTGCGCCTAACACATAACAAAATGGCAGCAGATTATGTTCCTGCATTCACAATCCGTGCAGTGCGATTCGTTTCTGTTGAAAACAAGGCGTAGCTAGAGCTCAACGTTAGCTAAAATTACGCTGTCAAGTAAACATGAAATGAACCGTGCAGCAACAATTGAAATATTTATATGTGGAAAAGAGCCTGCGGAACTTCTGCAATCGACTTCTGAACTTATGAGAAACGTTGCAATACAGTACACAAGATCTCGCGACAGGACTTACAAAACGTATTAACACAAACTTTATGACTAAATAAACAGCAAGTACGGGCGGTTGGGGGGGGGGGGGGAAGCTCTGAACTGCCGGAGCTACATCTACACACACTCGCACGCTTTGCATTCGGACAGATGGATGTCGCACCGCCATTAGTAACACAACATTTTTTCCTACTTTCTCGTTCTATTCATTGAGTTCGTTGCCGTGCCACTTTATTGATCGGAGTTTAGGAAAATGTGGGTGAAGGAGGAGGAGAAAGCGACATTGAAATGTCATAAAATGGGACCAGGCGTTCATTGCATCTAGCTATTAATCTTTACAAAAACATGCATCTGTTAGAATTCTCTCTCTCCTCTCAACCGTTCCACCTCTCGCCTTGCAACTCCGACGCGCGTCTGAAGTGACACAGACTGCGGTTTCGTTTCACATTTTGTAACTACACAGGTTTGGTGGGCAGCTGTTAAGGATAAGAAGGGGAGTGCACGACCGAGCCCTGTCTCATTCATTTTAAACTCTGCGAGGACAAACAAACTGACAAAGTGCTACGATCACAATCCAGAAATTACAGAGGAACTCCGAGGGCATATTTTGCCCCCGCTTATCACTGTCAACAATTCACTCAGAAATGTCATATCAAGTTCCTGTGGCCAAAGTTTGCTGCGGTGGACATACAAGCAGCAGGCTGTTGGCCTGTGTCGTGCGTTCTGCATGTTTACACACAGATTTACTCTACTTACTGTTTAAATATTTTCTTATTAGCATAAAAATTAAATCGGTATCCGCCCACCCACAACTACATTATATTTATTATATAAAACTACATGTTTCGACCTATGTCAGGGGACCCTCAGGTTCACAGTTGGTCTTTAAAACATACTGAGGAAGAAATTTCTCCCTCAGTATGTTTTAAAGACCGTTTATTTATGTGTTTTGTGTGGATCTCAGAACAAACAGCGATTATTTCCCTATACAGCATTAACTGGCTGGTTTTTATAACCGAGACGGAGTGTGTTTACTGCGCGGTACGGACTGAATCCTTGCCTATATACCCAATTCAACCCTACCTTCTTCTTCCCAACATGTCATGCATCAGGCGATTAGTCGCTGGCCTGTCACCGCGGACACCAGGGTTCGATTCCTCGGCAGACCATGTCAGAATTATGGCGGCCAAATTCGCGGTGGTTCAAGTTTTTCTCCCAGTATTTCGGTTTCCGCCTGTCAGTGTCACACCGCCAATGCTCCAACGTCATTTGCATCTAGATGTTGCTCTTACCAGAAGGACAAACGGGCGAATCCTGGGAACCAACTGAAACCATTGCGGTGTTGGTAATGGGGACGCATTGGATATAAAGGTACTTCCACTTACACGGTTAGGTGTAATTCACGCGTGTCCACGCAGTCTGATGCCTCAAGTTTTATGACGGATATAGTGTCGAATTTCATCAGTAAAACCAACGTGGAACAATTCTGTCTCAAGAAAATGGCGGACAAACACACGGAAAATAGTTGGCGTTGAAGCACCGTTACGCAACATGGCCAAATGTGCAAGAGCCACGCAGCACATGTCCGCGCACACGCGACAGACCCAGCCTTCTCTCTAATTTTCTTTACAGCTGCGCGGACCCGCTGCTGCTCTGAGCAGAAAATGTTTACACGACCTGACGTCTGCGCGGCGCTTTTAAAAGTTTTGTTGCCATATGCGTAATAAGAACATTTACGATGAAAATTGAAAAATTCCACCTGCGCGGCAACAATTCAGTGTGCGCGGGAGCACTTCAGTTACTGCGCGGCCGCACGCCCGCGCAGCTTGGAGGGAACATTGAACAGATCACACAACATACACACGGAATGTAGAAGTTTCCATTTAGCGTACCTTCCATTTAAACTTCGGGCCCGCAGCTTTCTTCTTCCCACCCGCTCGCCACGGTGAGGCACGGATATGAGCGGAACCTGAGAAGGAACACAACACGCGTAAATTGCAAGTTCTGTGCAGAGGAGCAACAAACACAAACTGCAAGTAACTAACAAAATGAACACAAAACTTGCCTTTACATTTTTGTCCTGTCTTCTGTTACATGTATTCGAACTAAACGTAAACCTCCTGTCACGACCCGCTGTACGTTCTAATAACCCTGACCACGGAAGGCATGTAACTGTGCGTAATGTGTCCATCGCAGCTGCGCACATTAGAATGGACAACTGAACGAAACTGAAGTATTGGGCTATAAGCCGTCTAGTGCAGGGAATTAAAACAAAAGGCGAAGCAAAGTCACCATTGTCACCTTCAATCCAGCAGCGAGAAATCGCCGGACAAATGAAACATCGGCGGCGGCTTCTGTTAAAACTGCGACCCAAATGTACCGCGCCCGAACGACGCTCCATTCTCTTCGGATATCAAAAGACAGTCTGCTGGTCCAGCGAATGACGTGTCTCTGATGTGGCTTGAAAATGGCGGAAATAATTCATTCAGGCCTAATGAAAAATCTGTCAAGTGCAGCACAGCCCGGCGGCTAGAGAAAGAAACATCCAACGCTAACACATTCAGTTTATTCGCTACACGCCAATGTGTTTAAAAACGCACACATAATTAAGAATCCTTTAAGTTCTGTTTTGCATAAAAGTCAAATTATGACAGCAATTCGTCGCGATTTACACCGCCGCACGAAGTGATGCCTGTTCCTCGACTGGCAGGCCTCACAGCACAGCAGGCCCAGTTCCGTCCCTCACAACACACGTAACGGGCTTACCTTCCGCCTTTGCACCACTCACACCGCGCACGTTGTCACGGGCAGTACAGGCGCCAGCACGTGCACTCCATGAAGGACAATTCGTAACAATTATTAAAACTGCTACGTGTTTCGGCATCGGGCTGCCATCATCAGGGAGTTACAGGAACAAAGGCGTTATAAGCCCAACACGTTAGTATTAACTAACTTCCAAGCCAAGGGCGCACCCAAGCGGGGGGGGGGGGGGGGGGGGGGG
>BLKM01008433.1:79731-126952 GCA_013340265.1 Coptotermes formosanus
GTCCTTGGTTGAGGTGTGTGCATGTTGTTGTTACTGCTGTGATGTGTCCTTGGTTGAGGTGTGTGCATGTTGTTGTTACTGCTGTGATGTGTCCTTGGTTGAGGTGTGTGCATGTTGTTGTTACTGTGCTGTGCTGCTGTGTGCATTTAAGCGTTGCTCTCGAGACTGAGCAGTGACGCTAGAAATGCAGCACTGAACACTCTACGTATTGTATTCAACATACATGCTATTCAGGACCATGAATGTACTTCCACCTCCACAGGCTGGTGATCAGCATACTGATTACTTCATATGTATCTTCCAAGAGCATTGTGTATCTTGTGTGCAGTGCATAGTGTGTTCTTCGTACGCTGTGTCATTGTTCTCCTCTCAAGTGGCACTGTATGCAATTCCACCTACACGAGATTCTTTAGGTGGACTGGATGGAAGTACTGGGCATGTTCTATTATCATTTTCAGTACAGAGCATCTTGATGTAACTGTTAATGTCTGATTGCATAAGTACATTGTCATGGACAAGAAAACTACTTGCGGAGATGAAGCAGCTTTGTAATCACAACTGGATTCGTTATCAATGAGATGATTCAGCCACCTGCAAGAAAACTGCATGTAGTTCCTGCTGTGATTGTCTCTTCCATCACTAACACACTTTCAGGGCATGTTATTTGGAAATTCACAGTCACACACTGGTGTTTACATTGTTACAGCTTTACTGTAATGCATCTTCTTAAGTTGTTCAGTGAACAGCATAAATACGTCAAATTCTGGTACTTCTGTTTGCAAGTGTATCTTGTAAATGTTTGTCTTGTGTTACTTGAAATGACTTGGCACTAATGGAGAAGACACAGTGGTACAAAACAGGAAGTCATTATAACCACACGGAACACTCCTGACACAGCCGTCCTGAGAAACCCATCAGCCCCAAGACCGCGTAAGGAGTGTCAACCTCAGAAGGATTATGAAGAGTCCTAGAGTCCTTGAAAGAAAGGCGCATCATGTCAGATGCTAGTTACGGAGTCCTTTGTTTGGTAATTGAAAATTTTGAAACATTACTGGAAATATTAACCATCAAAGCAAGGCTGTTTTAATGATGTGCCCTGCAGAGTATGTTGTTACAAAGTGCAGCAACACTGACAGTCATGTGATTCGCAGCAAGGTCTGTAGTTTAATGATCTGTCCTGTGTGTAATGACAAATGTTTATGCTTTGTAGACTTTGTTTCTTTTGTTGAATGCCCTGGGAAGTCATCAGTGAAATTCCCCGTTCCAAGTAGTGAAGGATTTTCAGTCCAGACGAAGGACACTTGCAATGTCGACTGTTTCTGCACACAGTTTTATTCTGATTGATGGTGATCATGCAGAGAACAGCATCCCTTCCCTGGCACATCTACGACGAGTCTTTGTACTACAGGCATGCAGGGTGTCATATGGTAGCCTCTGTCAAGACTTTTCTGAAGACACTGCAAAAGATTAGCTGAAAGAATACGGCTATATCAGCCATTGCGTGAACTTTGACATGCCAAAGATATGTGAGATGGATGTGTGTCTGTGGTAATTATGTTGACCATACCAAAAGGTGTGGTCAAGTGACACTCCTTGACCATACCAAAAGGTGTGGTCAAGTGACACTCCTTGTTTTTGAAGATCCTGGATCAGATGCAGGGAAAGCCTTTACTGAGGTTTCTAGTGGTTTCCCCAAGTCACTGCATGCAAACATCATGATGACAATTTCCATTAGTTTGCAACTGCTTCCTCCACATCCTCTAAGATTCCACATGCATGGTATTTGCCTGGAGTGACTGAGGAAAATTTCTGAAAATCCTAGTACAGCTGGTGTTCCACAAAGGTTCAAACTAGGCACCTTGCAAATACAAGTGACAAGTGTTACTGCTGAGGTCAACTTGCTTGCTGTTGCAGTAGGTAGATTACAGTTGTGTATGGTTTCGTCTAATAGTCTCTTTCTTCTGATGGTATTAGACAGACATGACGAATGTACAGAATCCAGGAAGCCCATCCTTTATGTGCAATCTAAACCGTGGCCGCCAACTTCAGATGAAACAAGGAAGAGTTTCCCCGTCACACTACACAACCTGTAAAGAATCCATGTTGCCAAAGTATGTGTCACATCTCATGCTGTTTACAAACAGTACTTCTTGTAAATCCTGAAGCAGAGGGCTGTCACAGGTTTTTGAAAGCACTTCCTATCATGGGCCTTTGTTAGGTGTGTTTTCGCAACCAGCTGTGCCGTGTGTGCCCCTCTGCTGCAAATAAAATAGCATGAAGTACCAGACCAGTTTTGTTTACACTGGACACGACAGATCTATATTACACTTTCAGCCCACTTTCCTTCTGAAAAAGAACACATAAGGTTATGAAATCACCATGATGTCTATTTGCCTTCAGATTTAAATTTCTGAATCACTTGTCAGTTTGTCAAAGAACTTGATATGAACACTGTGGCCATCCCAGTGCCATACTTTTATTTCCTGCTGTCGATAACAGGTGACAGACATGTGAACCTCTAATACAGGGGCAACACTAGTATCCCTAGTCCTTGGAAAATATGCAGCTTTTGTTCAGATAATATTGCTGTTGGGCAGAAAGTGGCAACATGCCTGTCATTTGTTTTCAGCTTTCAGTTTGTTTGAGACAACTAAGTACCCTGGCAACTAGATACATAAACTCTGGCACAGATTGATTATAAACACATGCACATCATGTATACAATAGTTTAAATCAACATTACAAATGGTAAATCCCAAACTTTGAGGCCGCATGTGACAAACGCGATGTATACGAACAGAGTGTGATGGCAGGCCACGTGCAGTGGGGCAGCAGGCCTTAAGATTTATGCCCAGAACTCTTTTTCAGTAAGCGGTTTATTTGAAGGGAACAGTTAAAAGTTTTCCCCTTTGACAGATTTTGACGAAAATTGGTATGACACTTTGGTAAGTATTACCATGGGTGACATTCATTAAATTTAATTTGTATTAAGGCCTGCATTACTTAAAAGGCTCAATATATTTTGGATGACCAAAAAGTGCCAAGCTGAAAGAAAACTGTTTTGAGCAAATAAAATTAGATATCCTCAGACCATGTATGTCATATTTTATAAAATGTGTACAGAAGTCTGTAATTCAGAGCTTATTTCACTGACATACTGGCGACTTATGCTTAATTTATGATGCACTGCCCATTCTTCTTGTTATAATTATCTTACACATAGCATAAAGTACCTATTTTATCAAACACACCTTACAGATTTACTGGGCTTCATGTAGCTCTTATGCTTTGCTGGCAGCCATAAAAAAGCATGGTATCAGCTGTTTGATGATAGAGTGTCAGGTTCCTCTCTCGACACCATGCACTATGATGGAATCTTGTACCACACATGGGTGTGGCATAAGATTCTTACCCTCAGAACGGCTTCATGGTGGCCAGTGATGTGCGTGATCATGTTGATTAATTTCTGGGGAGTTCAGGAGGCTAACTGGTGACAGGAATTGTGCGGTGGTGTGTCCGATATGTGTCACATATAGGAAAAGTCCGTGTGAGTCAACAGTGCCGATGGTCCTACGTACGGTGCTCTAAACTAGGGACTCATGTTACTGGGGCTGGATTTTCACAGCCCTGTTTTAAAACATTATCTGTGACAGTCCGAGGAGACAGACCCAGCATCATTGGTACGCGGGATGTGAAAAGCACTGTAATGGCAGCCCCTGGGAAGAAGTGTATAGGGATTGCAGAATACTGACCAGGAATAGACTGCAGGGTAATGGTAGTGCTGGGATGAACCACACAGCATTAGCTGAATACTGGTTAATGTTGGTGATACAGAGCAATGGCAGTGGTTTGAACTGGGCATTTTGTAGAGATTGATGGTGAAAGGTTTTACTGCAGCCACTGTTTAATATGAATAATGTTTGGTAGAAAGCAGGGCTCTCTTAATATGGTAGACTTAATACCATTGCAGAATCTGTGAGTCAACTTCATACAGAATTGGATACAAAATGTTAAGATTGCTGTAGGGATGTTTGTGTAGAGACTAGATTAAAGAACGGAAGTTGAAATGGTAAAGCCATTGCTACAGAGGCCTGGACAGGTCCCTTGGGTTCCAGGAGGTTAAGGCTCCCACACTGCCAGACACTCAACATATGAAGGTGGTAAGGTTGTCAGCCCTATACACTGGCCACCTTTACCCCCCTGGAAATATTCCTGGTACTCATTTCTGTTAGAAGCTGAGTTGACCCTAGGGCTATAGTGCGGCCAGAAGGATTATGTCAATTAAAAGTTCCAACAACTCCATCAGGAATCCAACCCGTGACCTTCCAGCCTGCAGCGTGATGTCTCAACCAACTGCGCCACCATGTGCCCCAAACTTGAAGTGTAATTTTTTGTAATATTTTCCACTGTCCACATATCTGTCACAGCTTGTCAAAATCCAGCTGTTGTACTTAATCAGGATACACACTCCTTGCTATCTTATGTCACAGCATCGCTGACATTTTTCGGATCATACAAAGCCATCATGAGGGAAGACAAATATAAGAGAATGTATGTGTGATTACATGCATACATGCAAGAGACGCATATGCACTGCTGTCTAGTGTATTTGTAATATCATACATATGTTGCGTGCTACATGCCTCCCTGATGATGGCTCAGTGTGAGCTGAAATATGCTGGAGATACAGTGATATGAAATGGCAGTGTGTCACACATCCTAATTGAGTGTATTTAGTTGGATTTAATAAGCAGGAATAAGTTGTGTTTTTAAATGTACATTTTTGTGTGTATATCTCAGGGCAACTTGCTACTTCCATCATCTTGAGGAACTTCGTTATATGTTGGAGATTTTAACCAGTTATGCTGGGGGCACTGGAACAAACAGATCTCAAGCCTAGTGTCACGGGCCATTAAAATTTCACGATGTGAATGACAATTGAAGCATCTTGAGGGTTATTTATTTAGTTGTCCAAGATTAAATTTAATAAAAATCGGTTTGAGAGTTCTCCAGTCCTTTTGTGCGTACAGACATATGGACAGTGCGATTCCACCCTTTGAAGACCAAAGGGAAGTCAAGCACCCGTACGTCAAACTGGTACCAGGTACACGTACATCGTCAACTGAATGGTCCAGCCATTTTATGTTTAAGGGACCTTCACGCAAAGTACCCACCACTCCTGTAATATTTAATGAAACTTGAATCTTACCGACAGATTGTAGAAAAATACTCAGATATCAAATTTCATGAAAATCCATCCAGCGGGAGAGGAGTTGTTCCATGCGGATGGACAGACACATGATGAAGTTAATATTCACTTTTTACAATTTTGTGAATGTGCCTGAAACTGTACACAGTATAACAGACCTTCTCCTATAATGTGTAACACAATATGCATTTTTTCCTTTTATTCACTGGTTTTGTGCAAGCCTGATGATGATTTAGGTATTGCATCGAAACGTGTAGCTGCCAAACAATTTCACATACAGTAAAAGTTGTGTTTACACTTGCCTACAGTTGTGCTGGATTGTTGTTATGGGTATGTCCAGTCCAGTAAAGCTCCAGTGCTAGTCAACAGCAGTATGTCAGCAGCACTGGAGTCCACACTAATGTATTGGTGATCTTCAGTTTGGAGGTCCTCGCTGTTCTGTTCCTCTGGGTGTATGGGACACCTACCCCTACAGTCTTCGTCTTCGTCACTTCTAAGTCTTGAGCTCCGGTCTGCGACCTGAGAGAGAAACATGTCAGTTATTACTGAGCATTAAGTACTGTCTTCCGAGACGTAATGGTGGGGTGCCTTCTGGTGGTCCACGTTTTGTACTGACCACAGTGTTGCAGGGATCACACAGGGATGTCATCATGGGGGAGAATTAAATACCCTACATTGAATATTCAAAAACCACAGAAGAGTGGACCAGGATATTTTTAACTTTCCTTCACCTTGCACACTGTGGTGTGTGTATCTGTTATTAGATCATTGTTATGTACAGAGATGTGACAAAAGCATAATGACCTCCAGTGAGTGATATGTGGTGGTTGAACAAGCATACTTTATGATTTGTAATTAAATTAAATCACATCCGTGAGTAGCTATCATTACTTGATATGTCATATCTGTACGTGTACATTATACTGTTGTACCGATCGCAACGTCTGCCCACTTCACATACAGTTAAATATCTAAATTTTAATTTGAACACGAATGTGAGTCCATAAGAACACATGTATAGAACCATTTTTATTTCAACTGCATGGTGTATGACAGTCTGTTAATGACGGAAATTTCAGTGCTTGAACAGGAAATAAAAGGCTAGCAAAAGTAGGTTGGCACTGAAGAAATTTTGTTCTTACCCACATCTTGTTCAGACATTCAGTGAAAATGTTTAAATCAGGGGATGATACGCTCCAGTACCAATTAATACACACTGATCAGAGAAAAGATTTTTGTACAGACTGATCAAATAATCTAGAATTCTGTATCTACAGCTAGCAATTACGAAAATGCCAGTTTCTGCAAACTGACCCAGCTAAGGCCTGGAACTTGCCAGTGTACAGTGGGATGTCTCTGGCTACCTCAACATTGTGCGATCAACTAAGTGGAAACACAAATATCATCTTGAAATAGAAGCATGTCAAAATAACCACACATGATAACCCCAACTGGTTTTTCAGAAGTTGTAACATACCTGCTTCTGGCCTCACAGGTCTTGGTCTCAATCAGGATGCTGGTGACAAGGGTTTGTGTCATCCAAAATTTAAGCTTCTTCCAGAACACCATTCTGATGTGATTAAGATTCTTCCAACTACAGTAATATCTCTGACCACCGAGTCAACCTCCCAAAGGTATCTCCAGTTTGACATAGTGGTGAGGTTTGCGTGGTCATATGATCCTAAGAGTTACGCTGGCAGTAGCGTAGCAGCTGTTAGGGTCTTCCGTGCCAGACAGGTTGAGGGGTATGACCCAGACTGACAGAGATATCCTGGCCCTACAGGATCGGGGTTGGGCGGTGGGCTAACAACCTACCCCCATAAAACAAAGAGTGTTACAGAAACCAAAGGGAAGTTCAGCTAGAAGATTTTACCAAACATGACTTTTGGTCCAAAACTTTCTTTCTCTCCTGTGGCCCAACAGCTCAAATCAGGCCTAGGCCGCCTCCTTTTGGAGATTTCTAGATCACACTCAGACACATCACACTCGGTAGGACTCCTCTGGATGAGTGATCAGTCCGTCGCACAGACCTCTACCTGACAGCACACAAACGTTCACAACAGACAAACATCAATGCAACCGGTGGGATTCAAACCCATGATCCCAGCAAGCGCTTGGCTGAAGGCACATGCCTGAGACTGCACGGCCACTGGGATCAGCTTTGGTTCAAAACAGGTTATGAAAATCGGATGCTGGAATGTAAGGTCATGTGGGTTATTGGATCTCTTAATCAAGTGGTTCATGTGATGCAGGACTATAATTTGCATACTTTGGGACTGAATGACACCAGACAGACTTTGTTGGGAGAACACTGGACACAAGCTGGGCAGATGTTACTATATGCAGGGAGAGATGATGGAACAGCATAAGGAAGGGGTAGCGGTCTTGAGTAAACAAGCTAGTAGAGGCTTGATTGAATGGTACCCTATATCTGCTACAATTATTGTAGCGTGACTGAAAACCAGATTTTGAAATATCACATCATACAAAGCTATGCACCTACAGAGCAGCCAGACTCAGAGGTAAAACGTAAATACAGTAAAATCTGTGATATCCGGCATTGGATTATCTGGAAATCTCTATTAACCGGCAAGTTGACAAACAGCCCCATTATATTTAAACACATGGTTAAATTTGGGGTTCTGTTTTTTACACCATATGTGCACCTTGTTGTGTAGTTGTGAAAGAACTAGAAAGTTCAGCATGGAGGACTGGACAGGCTATCAAGCAACAAGTTAAATGGTTAGGCCTGCCCATGCCGTTGCTGCGTACACTTAGGTACATGTTAAGTATAACATTCTGATATCCGGAACTTTGCCATATCCGGCAACCCTTGGGTCCTGGATGTGCTGGATATTGCAGATTTTACTGTATTATGATGAACTCAGCAATACTTTGGCAAATGTGAAGAAACTACATATAATTATCCTTAAGGGTGAATGAATGCCCTGGTAGGAAAGGATAACACAGGAATAGAGAAGATAATGGGAAAGCCTGAAGAAGGTATACTGAATGATAACGGGAATGATTTATAGGTTTATGGTCAACCTTCGGATTAACATTAGGTGGTACAATCTTGGCACGTAGAAGATGCCATAAGGTTACCTGGGGATCCCCAGATTATGAGATCCAATATCAAATAGATTATATTGCTATTAGCAGTGTTTGGAACAGATCCCTACTGGATGTCAGGAATATGAGAGGAGGGGATGTAGGCAGTGATCATCATTTGGGTACTGCAAAAATTAAATTCAAAATTGCATCAAATAGGGACAAGAAGATTGACATGAAAAGCAAAAGAATAAATGTTCAGAAATTGAACACACCCAAAATTAAAGAAGGACTGAGATTGAACTTAAGAAATAGATTTAGCGTATCAGAAACAGTTACAGATATGGGAAATACAAATCAAGAATGGACTCAGGTGAAAGTTGTATTTACAAGGACCAATGAGAAGATTTTAGATTTAAAGAAAGCAACAGGAAAGTACTGATAGCAGAAGAGATGTGGGAAATGATCCAAGAAAGAAACAAAGCTAAAGAAAAATTAATAGATAACAAGAAAATGAGAGGGATAGACTTGCAAGGGAATATTATGAGAAGATAGATGAAGTGAGGAAAATGACATGGTGAGAAAAAGAAAATGAGAAAATACCCTAGCAAGAAAAGCACAAAAAGCAGCATATAAAGGAAATACTAAGTAATTGTACAAGATTGCTAAACAACTGTCAAATAAAGGATTTATTCCTAAGATGCCTGTCAAGAATAATAAAGGAGAGTTAATAATGAAGAGGAGTGGAAAATTGGCAAGATAGAAAGTATATTTTGAGGAAATAGTGAATCCTAAAGGAAATGACAATTCAATTTTAGGAAATATTGAAAGACAGGAAGAAGCAAATGTTACATAAAATAAAGGAATTAAAACAAACCCTCCGAGTAAAGCAGAGACTTTTAAGGCTATGAAAGAACTAAAAGTAGGGAAAGCTCCTGCGTTAGATAACACCAATCCTGAGATACTGAAAGTGGATTTGGATCCAACTGCCACAGCTTTGCTGCCACTGTTTGAACATAATATGGGAAACAGAAAATATGCCGGATGACTGGAAAGAGCAGATTATTAGTAAAGATCCCAAAAAAGGTGACTTGTCTGGATGCAACAACTGGAGAGGAATTACATTGTTATCAGTTCTGAGTAAAGGTTTTACTACATTATTATTAAATAGAATGCAGGAACCAGTTCTGAGAAACTAAGAAGAGAACAAGCTGGTTTAAGGGAAAATAGATCCTGTATAGATCAAATAAATACACTAACTAACTAACTAACTAACTAACCAACCAACCAACTCCATGGAGCAGAGGCCTTCTTGAGAAGCTAACAGTTTCTCAGCTAGTCAAGAAATTCCCCGCATTTTATGGAACCCAGAGGTTCATTACCGCATTCACAAAAGCCTGCCACCTGTCCCTACCCTGAGCCAGCTCAAGCCAGTCCATGCCCCATCCCACTTCTTGATGATCCATTTTAATATTATCCTCCCATCTATGCCTGGGTCTCCCTAGTGGTCGCCTTCCCTCATGTCTCCCCATCAAAATCCTGTATGCACCTCTCTTTTCCCCCACACGTGCTACATGCAAATAAATACACTAAAAATAATAAAAGAACAGTCAATCGAATTCTGGTCGCCCCTGTAAGTCTATTTTGTGGACTCTGAAAGGGCTTTTGAAAGCACTACAAGGACTAGTATTATAAAGGCCATGAAATCTTTGGCATCCCAAAGAAAATTATTAAGTTACTTGAAGAAATGTACAGACGATATGCATCTACAGTTGAGGATGAAGGTCAGACCCTTTTGAAATTAAAGCTGGAGTAAGCCAGGGATGTCTGCTGTCCCTGATCCTTTTTCTGATGGTTTTCTCTTACAATATTGAACTGTCAAACTGCTGATCACTGTAGGCACACAGTTTCTCAGTCTAGATGCAGGCTGCAGCTTTTTTCAGCTAAAACCAAGAATACAAAATGTGTTAACTCACTCCTGCATAACATCTAAACCTCCAAACTCTTCCACCTTGAAAAGCCCCCAGATAAATGATGAAATGCTATGCCAACATCTTGCCTTCATATGGTCTTCACAATTGGCAAACACAGAATACACAAGTAAGCACATACTGGCACTCCACCCATTTCCTCATTAACCCTTTGGTGCTGGAATTAAATGCACACTGTGACATGCAGGAGCCTGGAACTTAAAGGACAGCTGCACAAACAGGGACATTAAATGTCCAGTCACTGTACTTCACATACAGTGTTTTGTGCATCACAATGCATGAAGGCTACGCTTGATGATGGGCACCAAAGTGTGTAAGCATGTTCACACAGCAAATGGCTACTGGCTTCATTCTGTCCGTTCACATGGAACAATGCAACTTCCACCAGACAGTTTTGTGGAATTTCACACTGGAGGTTCTTACTAAAATTTGTTGAAATGTTTGGTTCTGCTTCTTTATTACGATGCCGGATACAGTGTATCACGCACAGCTTAATATGAAGCCACTCTTTGTTGTGCGAGTTATTAGGGTTCAGTTGCATGTCAGGCGGTCAGTATGTCCTGATGTCCAGTCTAATATAGAGGCACTACTGAAGTCAATACAGTGGCCTGTCTGCCACTGCCCAGTTATCGGGGTCACTCAGCTGTAATTGTCTTGTGTTCTTTGACCTCGCCTCGACAGTCCCGCGCTGTCCAACATACAATTTGCTGCACTGGCCCAGAATCCCATGGACCTTCACATGTAAGCCACTCTTGGCTAACTTCAGTAACTGTACTGCTCATATTCCAAACAGAAGAAGAGTACAGTTTCTGAGGTTTGCCAAGGATGGCTTAGAAGTGAAGGCTGCTGTTGCACATCGGATTCCATATGAATGGAGCAAACTGTACGTCAGACAGAGCGGAAGGACTATCGAGGCGAGATGTAAAGGACACAAGACACACACAGGACTGGATAAACCTGGCACGTGGCCAGTGGCAGACAGGCCACTGCATCGACTTCAGCAGTACTGAAATGTCAGACAGAACATCAGGACATATTGACCACCTGAGTTGCAACTGAACACTAATGACTTTAACAAGAAACAGTGGCTTCACATCAAGCTGCGTCTGGTATACCGTAACCAGCATGTGCATAAAGAAGCAGGACTTTGCCCACAAGCTGTCGCTCGGCTCACGACCAACTATAAGGAAAAGCCCTGGGAATTTATATGTGTGGCATGCACTGACATTGGAGGTATTCAGCCTGCCACGTGAGAAGAGCGACTGTTCTCAGAATGTAGGCTTACTGGTCTCACAGCAGCTCATGTGGCTACTGGCCACAGAAAGTTCCACTGAATCATGCTCGCCTTCAGGCACCGTCATAATCAGGATGCAGGTTGTCTTCGCTGCGGTAACTGCGGTCCTACGTGCATATGCAGGACCGCAGTCTCCTTCTCCTCGTGTCTTTGGCCTCCGGCAAACACACAGGCACAGGCACAGGTCAGTGAAGGATGAATGAGACTGAAAGGTTTGAAGAAGTTAAGCACACGCACGAACATGCTGCTGGAACAAGAGACAAGATAAGTTAGACCACACACCTGCTTTATGACTGGTGGGGCAGCCCATTATGTTACTGGTTACAAAGCTTGAATCAGTTACTTAGAGGACTGAAGTTTATGAAACACTGCAAATATGAATACACTAAAGAAGTAATAGAAACAGATGTCAAGCGGGTGACAGGAATAAGAGGATACTGCTAAGAAGAGAAGTGTATTAATGGTTGAGTATGTGGATCAGTGGTTGTTTGGATGAGCATGTGGATCAGATGATGTCTGTCTACAGATGCCCGAGTGTGGGAATGTGTGTTTTATGAATGGGTGGATGGATAGGTGGATTAGATGGATGGCTGGATATACTGGTGGAAGATGGTGTCATATCCCATTGTTAGGTCGCTGAGTTCAACCCGTACTGTATCTTATTTGCTTTATGTTCTCTTATGTTCTTTTCATTTAACAATGGAGTTCCACGGATTTATTGAATTTAATGATTAATTGTATGCTTTCATACTGCACCATATGTGTGTAGGAAGGATATGTTGGTTGTCATGAGCCAACTCATATTCGACTGCAAATGCCACAAACACGGCAATGCACTTCCACTGTGTATTTTGTACAGTCACCAGTTTCCTGCTAGGGAACTTGCAAAACACTAACTTTGATGTCATCAGAAAATCCAGAATGGTAAACAGGAACCTTATCTTGGAAGTGACGATATTAAAGATGAATCAATCGGTCACTCTGTTAGATAGTACTGTCTTAGGGATTTGGGCGTGATTCGCCAATAGACAGTCTTTGTTACATCCAGGGGGGCAGCCCAAACTAGGGACTTACCAGAAATATGAACTTCTAAATAATCCACTTTTGCAGATGGACACTCAATTGACGCTGCGCATTCAACTGTGGCTGATCATCTTCATTCTGAGGGGAGGCTGTCGCTGCCCCACCTGTGTTGCAGAGACACCTGAGTTCAGTGACAGAGATGACCATCCATATTGTTTTGTATTGTAAGTAAAGAGGTGTCTATTCACTTGGCCATAATGCAGGGGTAAAGTCACTGACTTGTTAGAGTTTCCCTCAACTTCTTTTTATGCTTTGTTTATTTCTTTCGTTTGCAACGTTTGGGAAGACTCACAATCAGATGGATCACATATTGAAAGATAGGAGATGGCATTCAAGTATACTCGATGTGCGATCTTTCAGGGGAGCTAACTGTGATACTGATCACTATCTGGTGGTGGCAAAATTTAAGGAAAGACTGGCAGTAAGTAAACAAGCCGCACAGAAGTTTGATGCAGAGAGATTTAATTTCAACAAGCTAAGTGAACTAGAGGTTAGGAAACAGTATCAGCTTAAGATCTCAAACAGGTTTGCAGCTTGGAACACTTAAATGTTAGTGAGGACATATATAGGGTTTGGGAAAACATTAAAGATAATATCAAAATCTCAGCTCAAGAGAGTATGAATGGAAGCAGCATAAACCATGGTTTGATGCAGAATGTGCAGAATTTTTAGATAAAAGGAAGCAGGCTAAAATTCAATGGTTACAGAATCCAAACCAAAGTAATGGAGATAAGCTGCACAACGTTAGACGTGAAGCTAGTAGACATTTCAGGCACAAAAAGAGGGAATATCTGAATGCTAAGATTAACGAACTTGAAACAAACAGTAAGAACAAGAATATCACAAACTTGTGTTGGGGTATCAATGACTTTAATAGGGGGTACCAGCCTAGAACTAATGTAGTAAAGGATGAGAAGGGTGACCTGGTTGCAGACTCCCACAGTATTTTGGCTAGGTGGAGAAATCATTTCTCCCAGCTGTTGAATATACATGGGGTTAATGATGTAAGGCAGACTATAGTACATACGGCAGAGCCACTAGTGCCTGAACCCAGTGCCTTTGAGGTTGGGATGGCTACTGAAAGGCTAAAGTTACACAAATCACCAGGTATTGATCAGATTCCAGCAGAATTGATTAAAGCAGGGGGTAGGATTATTCGGTCTGAAATCCATAAACTTATTATTTCTATTTGGAATAAGGAGGAATTGCCTAAGGAATGGAAGGAGTCGGTCATTGTGCCTATTTATAAGAAGGGTGATAAGACAGATTGCAATAACTATCGAGGCATATCACTTTTGTCGACTACGTACAAAATTCTATCCAACATCCTTTTGTCAAGGTTAACTCCATATGCAGAGGAAATTATTGGGTATCATCAGTGTGGATTTCGACGTAACAGGTCAACCACTGATCATATATTCAGCATTCGTCAAATACTTGAGAAAAAATGGGAATACAATGAGGCAGTTCATCAGCTATTTATAGACTTCAAGAAAGCCTATGATTCAGTTAGGAGGGAGGTCTTGTATAATATTCTCATTGAGTTCGGTATCCCCATGAAACTAGTAAGGTTAATAAAAATGTGCCTAAGTGAAACATATAGCAGAGTTCGGGTAGGCAAACATCTGTCTGACACGTTCCCTATTAAGAATGGCTTGAAACAAGGAGATGCTCTGTCGCCATTGCTTTTCAACTTTGCTTTAGAATATGCCATTAGGAGGGTTCAGGCAAATCAGGAGGGCTTGAAATTGAATGGTACACATCAGCTTCTGGTTTATGCTGATGATGTTAATATAGTGGGCAGAAGCATACATAGTATAAAGAAAAACGCAGAAGATTTAGTGATTGCTAGTAAGGAGATTGGTCTAGAAGTAAACGCTGAGAAAACTAAGCATATGGTCATGTCTCGAAATCAGAATGCAGGACACAATCAAAACATAAAGATAGATGATAAATCCTTTGAAAGGGTGGAAGAATTCAAATATTTGGGAACAACTCTGACTAATCAAAATTCCATTCATGAAGAAATTAAGAGCAGACTGAAGTCGGGGAATGCTTGCTATCATTCAGTGCAGAATCTTTTGTCTTCCAGGTTACTATCAAAAACACAAAGATCAGGGTATCCAAAACTATAATTTTACCTGTTGTTTTGTATGGGTGTGAAACTTGATCTCTCACACTGAGGGAGGAACAAAGACTGAAGGTGTTCGAGAATAGGGTGCTGAGGAGGATATTTGGGCCTATGAAGGACGAGGCGACAGGGCAGTCGAGAAGACTACATAACGAGGAACTTAATGACTTGTACTCATCACCAAATATCATTCGGGTAATCAAATCGAGAAGAATGAGATGGGTGGGGCATGTAGCATGGAGAAAAAGAGAGGTGCATACAGGATTTTGGTGGGGAGACCTGAGGGAAGGCGACCACTTGAGAGACCCAGGCGTAGATGGGAGGGTAATATTAAAATGGATCTTCAAGAAATGGGATAAGGGGGCATGGACTGGATTAAGCTGGCTCAGGATAGGGACAGGCAGCGGGCTCTTGTAAATGCGGTAATGAACCTCCGGGTTCCATAAAATGTGTGGAGTTTCTTGACTAGCTGAGAAACTTTCGGCTTCTCAAGAAGGCCTCTGCTCCCTGGAGTTAGTTAGTTAGTTAGCTAGCAACATTTTGCTTTATTAAAATATATATATATTTTGTTACTGCAAACAGTTGTGTGTTGCCGATTGGGAACGCTACTGGGCGAGTTAGGTGTTGGTAACCCGTATTCCTACCACTCCTGCTACCATAACAAATTGGTTTGCTGCGGTTGGGATTGCCTTATAAAACGGGTCTCCCAAAAGTGGAGACGAAATCTGCAATTAGGAAGTCATAACCATATGGCACTCAGCTGCCTAGGTAGAGCCTTCTGTACTAAAGAAATTATGGTTTTATTGGTTCATGTTTTACATGTGTCACACCCGTCAGCACTAGAAGCATCTACAACTTACGCTAGGGAGCTAATGGACAAATTTTTTAAGAAATACACCCATAGAGACTTAAGTCAAATTGAACCTTATACTCACAAGCTCCGTAACCTGATTGCTAGTTCTTGATTGGAGACAGTTTTTGAGGGGAGGCCTAAAGGATATAACACTCCCAAATATAACGTGTATAAGTACGAACATTCACAGGGACTCACTGTACTATTTCAAGTGGAAGTACGACTTGTTAAACAATACGTTCCTCCGAACTGCAATTATGATTCACTAGAAATAGAAAGGACCGCCTACTTGCCTTTATACGGGTGCACACAATGACAAATTGATGACATGAGAATAACATTTGGGGATCCTCAGTGACAAGTATAGGAGACATAGTACCTTTGGTGTGAAATGTATGATTATTTAATTGGATTTTTTTGCTATTTTTATGTGTACTTTTGTTTAAATTGTTGTTTTTTGTGTATTTTACCTGGACATATCTGTACGGTGCAGCAGTAGACCACGTTAGACATTAATGATTGAGCAGCAAGGTAACCAGTGGAATTTAGATAACCTCCCTGAGGACATACTTTTATGTATCAGCTCTTATTTGGATGCTGTAAGTATTAATTACTCATTGAGGAAGGCATGCCGATGGCTTTATGTTATTTTTTCAAACCAAGCTTACTGGAAGCGAAGAGTCATAAGTAGGTAGGGTACTAAGTACCCTCAAGTGCAAGTATGAGAAGAACCCCCTAATTGGAAGGTGACTTGTGAATTCCTGGAAGAAGGAGAAAAGTGGAGGCACAAATATTGCTCCTAGCTATAGCCGAAAGAATATACTAACCTTATTGCCACGCTTCTGACATTCACCTTGTGGCGAGTGAAGCTGATGACGGCTGACATTAGGATCTGGCATATAGCATGGCTGCTGCAGGGACAGTTTACCTGCGGGTGAATTGGGGTTGCTTCTAACACCCTGAATGCACTTGACATTGTCAACGTTTCAGCGAGAGGGATTTCCTGCTGTCTCCCTGGTGCATAGAGGACAGCACAGACACACCTTCAGGTTACACCTAGGGTGCAGAAATAAAGCTTAATTACACAAAATGGCCACTGCTACAGAAGATACATGGGTAGCAAATTTGGTCAAGTCTCGGAAGGGAGATAGCAACAGTACACTGGTCAACCACTTCTCTGAGTATATAGATTAAGCAGCCAAGATTGGGCCAGTTGGGTGTTGGCAGGCTACCCTGCATTCCTGCGACTCCCACTGCCATAAAAATGGGTAGGTCAGTGGAATGGCAGTAGTAGTTAAATAAATACAGATGTGACACTGATTAAAGCAAAGACAAGAAGCAGCCATTTTTCAGTGCTACATGATATAAGTTATTTACGGATATTAATAATGTCCAAACATTAATAAAAAGCATTCACTCATGCTCTAAACGGATCTAACTTTTTGTCAGTCTGCATAAGGTGTTACATTCGTATTATGTTTATTGATCTGTAATTGTATTAATGCAGGCTCAAATATGTGGTGCCCAAAGATATCAAAACTGTCAGACTGTCTTGCTGAATTGATGATCTCAAGGTGACGTGTGATCATTTGCTGCACCTCGATGATGAGCTCCTTTCTGGTGTCTTCAGCCAGTTTGAGTTCATGCAGATGCACCAGCAGGAGAGGATATCTGGCGATGCACTGTATCGGTACCTGTGCACAGAAGCCAAGGTTAAAAACTGCCATCCTCTGACCACTAGGTTCATTCATAAAAACAGAAGAAAATGACAAAGAATTGAAACAACCACCTGAAACCTCACCACATTTGTTCTGAACCTAATGTGCTCCCAGATATATCAGAAACAGATAAAATGAACAAAAGCCATGATATTGCAGTCATTACAGTGAACCGAGTTACGGAACTCATGATTGGGAAAGCCAGTTTTGATTTGGATAAGCGCTAGCGATTTTGGCTTCTCCGAAATACCCAGATTGAACTCTCGGACTGACTCAGTTTTCTACGGAATGCATACTCAGTGGGGTGAGGAGGTGGGCCACATGGCTGACACAGAAGTTTACAGCTCACCTCTGTCTCGTGTCAAGGTCACGAATGCATGGAGGTATACCCCAGTCCAACATAGTCTGCAGATTCTAACTGATGTTTTAAGGAAATTTACAAAAACAAAGCTCTTCAAAATCCAAAACAAAAGTGTCGGAATCTAACAGTTTCCAATGCATGTCAGACCACTCAGGTGTAGCAGATAAAGGCATAACAAATAGAGCTTGCCTTAGACTTTAAAACTCCCATATATATTCAGATCTCTCTGCTCTGGAATCGCGTTCCAGAACACAACACTTGCTACACTCTCCACATTTAAAGAAACTGATTTTTAAACAAAATGACAATGTAAAAAATTTGTGCTTCTGTTGTAAAGCGTGCTGTTTAAATGTCCGTCAGATACTTCTTCTCACTCCTTCATTATTCGTCGCATCATACACCTGACCTTTTCTGCCTGCTCATGGTAGGTGTTGAGGTTGTTTATGGTCACTTGATCACGCTCAGACACACACCACAGTCAGTAGGACTCCTCTGAACGAGGGTTCGGCCCGTCACAGAGACCTCTACCTGACAACACAAACACTGTACAAGGCAAACATCCATGCCCCCAGTGGGTTTCGAACCCACGATTCCAGCAAGCGCTCGGCCCCAGACCTAGGTCTTAGACCACACGGCCACTGGGATCAGCTCCTTCATTATTCATTCTGCAAAATTTAATGTCACTTCGCATAATTCTAGAGTTGAAACATTTTAATATCATCCTTTTATCTGCTGCTCTATTTTGTAATATTTTTCTCTTTGAGATTCCAAATCACAGTCTGTTAGCATTTCTGTATTCACCCACTTGGTTTAATAGATCCAATTACATTAGGGGAAGTACAAGGTGACTGCCAAACTGTTCAGTAACCACTCAGCCCATCTCCACAAATGCAGAACTGGGAACAGTCTCAAAGTCAGATTAACCCAACCAGGTTACTTACCAAGAGGAACGACTTGTTGCAACTTTAAATATTTCTCTGGTATTAAAATCCTTATAATGTTTAGCTCCATGCCTATGGTATAATCATTTGAATCACCCTGTGTAACAGTAGAAAGGCTACGTTATCTGTCTGTTTTTGAACACATCCCCTGCACTAAATGCAGTCTGGGTGTCCCTCTGCATCTATTTCCAACCACTCACCTGTCGCAAACAGTAAGTCTTTAAAGCTGGCAGCATGGCTGACACTTCCATTAAGACTTTTCCAACGTGCATCAACAGGAGGTCAGTGTCTTCTTCCTAAAGTTCTGTCCTCTTGGCAGCCTGCAACTTCTCCAGGAAGGCCGTGCTGTTAAGTAGGACATCCTTGATGTTTAAAAAGACGCCCTCAAGGTGCTGGCTTTTGAGGAGGCCTGACCTGAGGATTGCCTTGTATCCCTTGCTCTGGCAACAGTGAGAGGACATTCATCTCCTGGCACAGCAGTTCCTCAAACGATGTTCAATTCTTGACATATGTGACATCTACTGTGTGCATTGTTTTCACACAAAATAACTAAGCAGAGTTCTTTGTGGTGATTGTTTGGCAACTAGGGCAGAGGCCAGAATACAACTGGGGACACTATCATGCCACCTCCTAGGTCACTTTTGGATGCCGCTGTACTCTTTTTTGGTTACTTGTTCTTCATAATTATGTAATAAAACACCAACTTGCTTCAGCACATTACCAACTTTACACAGATTCACAATGCACAGAGTACTGTTCACTGCCAGACTCAGTGCTGCCAAGTGGGTAACACAGGTGTTGCACAGCAAACAATGATGCCACCCACCTGCAATGCTCAGTCTGGTGATAGGAGCTCTCTCTGCCTTTGTAATCTTCTATATACTAATTTCACACCTATAAAGTACTGACTAGAACTTGTGCTACAATTTGGTTGTCTTTAGCAAATTAAAGTTAAAATCAAGGCTCTAGTGCAGCTTCTGTTAATTATGACTGATACACCACATGAATTATCATAATTACCTAAAGTCAGTGTCTTCACTCTATCAGCTCCGTTGCAATTATGTTTTAAAATCTAAACAGTTTATTACCTTCCTTTTGCAAACCAAGCAAAACCCGATTCTGGCATCACACTCCTTACAGGTCTGCAGCCCACTGCAAACACACAAAACACAACAGTATACATTTTCGGTATTTCACAGCAAGAGCTACCTCCCACTTCGTCACTCAACCCACCCTGCTGAAGATGGGGTGGGGTCTAAATCGCTATGGCACAGCAACATTATACATTCTTTTACATCAAAATGAAATCGAATAGTCGTCTGTGCCAAAACACGACAATGCAGCCGTAAGTTAACCTAAAAACGTCACTTCACTTTTACCTATTAAAACACAAGCCTTCGTTGTTATAAACGTATTAGTCTTTATTTTACATAACAAACAACAGCCGCCTATTTAACATTTTAAATCACAGATACATAAACTCCCTCTTGGCGTTGCCAACCTTTGACAAACACGGACGAGAGCACGTCCAGGCGATCCGGGTCATGGAGTATAGATCCCGTACGCTCTTTGCGTGTAACAGTATACCTGCGTATTGCGCTCGTGTTCAGCCGCCAGATGGCAGGCAATTGCAACTCCTCCACGTCTTGCAACATGCAACCAGGGGTGCTTGAAACGTCACGTGAAATGAGTTATCATTAGTGACATTCTTGATCGAGCAACGTATCCCACCAGTCAATTAACACAGACAATGACACAACCCAAAGCAACAAATCCTTGCAGATATATGGCCAATTAATGTACCTATTATATAAGTACAATTACCAATTGTTGTATTTAAAAATTAAAGCCACATTTCAATTTACTGAATTATATTGTGATTGTTAACTGATATAGTTATGGCATATATGGTTATTGACAATGCATGTCAACTGTAATACACACAGATAAGCTTTTATGGTCTTAAAGTAGTATTTCAATATATCACTCAATTTCTTTGTCACATAATACACAGGCCTAAAGTAATGATAACAACAAAGGAATAACAGGCACTGGAGGACCATTTTATCATACTTATTGTTCGACAACAGCAATGTGCTAATGGATATTTATCCAACTTGTGTTAAAGGTAGAATGAAAGGTCAGGGGTGGCATGATCATAAAGATTTCATTTAATTCTGTTCTGCTGCTCACATATATATCATCTTAGTTACTGACTAGAATGTCTTGTGAATCTATACAGTTACAATACAAACAAAAATTGAACTTTATTTTAGGCAAACTGACTGCACAGGAACTCATTAAGTAGTTAACATAAATTCGTATTACTTGAAAGTACTGTATTTCTAGATGAATTAAACTGTAATTCAAGCAAGGAATGCAGACTACCTTATATTTAAATGTCTACCATTTGTGACACGTATATTAGAGAGAATTATGTCATTTAAAATCTTCCACAATCTTCCCATGACACTTTGGCCCCTCTATAATGGTCTGGGTCACTGTTTATAATGCCACTCATGAGTTAAGAACACATTCACAGCTCACTGCAAGGGCCCAGCAAGCTTTGACATGTTCACATTGAGTCAGACTGAAACTTCTGAACACATATTTTTTGTCATTTGTAGATAGTGTAAAAAAGATGAAAAAGGTGACTACTTTCAGAGAGCCTTCCACTGCCTACTAACTAACTAACTAACTAACTAACTAACTAACTAACTAACTAACTAACTAACTAACTAACTAACTAACTAACTAACTAACTAACTAACTAACTAACTAACTAATTAACTAACTAACTCCATGGAGCAGAGACCTTCTTGAGAAACTAACAGTTTCTCAGCTAGTCAAGAAATTCCCCGCATTTTATGGAACCTGGAGGTTCATTACCACATTCACGAGAGCCCGCCACCTATCCATATCCTGAGCCAGCTCAGTCCAGTCCATGCCCCGCATTCCACTTCTGGAAGATCCATTTTAATATTATCCTCCCATCTATGCCTGCCTACACACATGCCAAATTAAATGAAGTGTAAGTAAGAAAGGTACACAAGAAGCTAAAGAATTTTCTTTAAATACGTTTACTTGTGCAGCTTCAAACTTCCATGACATATCTGGTGCAGTATCACCGGTTTAGTCTCTGCAGGCCTCAGTCATGTTACCTAACTGTCATAGAAAGACTCTGTCCAGTATGAGCAGTGATCGGGACAGTTTGAAAAATGTGCATTGGAAGCCGCACTATCTACAGTAGAATTATTTTAATCCAGCATCTATGGGCCTGGACAAGTGCTGCATTATCAAATATTCCGAATTATCAGACAGGACCTGTGTTCTTACAGGTAATTTTTGGTTACTGCTCTATATTTGGTCTACACAACTAATCAGCGGAGGGAGTATTCCGTTGGGAAATCTCCTTCATCTGCTGGTTCAGGGGCACCATGCTCCCCTTGTATTTTCTTCTGGAGACCCGTCATTGTCTATGAGGGATGGTGGCAAGACCAGCAGACTATCAACAAGGGGTCCTCACAGCCAACAGTTGATGCAGTAGGAGACAAACAGTGAGGAGACATTGAGGTCAATAAAGAGACACTGTTGGAGGACCTGCAGACTTGGGACTATTTTCCTCAACTGCCAGAGTATCAGTATTTCCACATCATCAGGATCTAGAGGAAAGGAATTCTCTCCATATTGTGCATACCAATGTGAGGCAGGTTATACAATGCGAAATAAGAAAACAGTCCTCACAACTTACAGGAATTCTACTTTCAGCCTACAGAGCAACACATAAACAACATGCGATGGGTCTGGTGTTGAATCAACTATTAATCCATAACATCTGAAGCTGGCTAGAAAAAGGGAAGGTGCAGCTGTCCCTGAGCACAACATGAAAGTATTTTGGGCAGTGGAGGGACAGGTCCACTCATTCTTAATCTTGGCACCATCGGCCTGTTGTTTGGGCGTCCTTTCCCATAAACTCCATTAACTCATCACAATTTGTGGATGACATATACAAGGACTTCCCTACCCTCTGGCCCCACATGTTTTGAGGAGGATTTTTCAGGGATGGGTCAAAGTGCAAAATAACTTCCAGGATGGCCAGAAAGCGTCCACTTGCAGCACACCTCAGACCTTCACTGTCAATATGCAAAGATAATCCTCGTTCTAACAAAAACTTAACAATGGCATTTATCCCTTTCTTGTAGGTATGAAATACTCTGAAATTTTGTGATGTTTCAACAGTGGTTGGTTTTCAGAAATGTTGACTTTTTATGTACTCTTGAAACAGTCACCATAACCTGAAGTTTGGTATTTCAGTATTTTTTTAAAATGTTGGGAAAATTCAAGTTTCATTAAACTCTGACAAGAATAAAGGTTAGTTTACGTAAGATCTATGTTGTCTGTTACGTATTTTGTTACATCTGAGGCTTCTTTCAAACCAGATCATTCATTCTCAAGGGCACAAGGCTGCATGTTTTAATATTTATTTATTTATTTATTTATTTATTTATTTATTTATAGTCCACTGAATGGTGCATGTGACAACAGACATGTCAAGTTCATTACACATAGCACACATTTCACCAAATTAATTTATAATCCATACATCACAGAAAAGGAAAACTGACTTACACTACATCACATTAAAAACAAATATATGTAACAACATACAAAAAAAGTCACACACTCATGAGTTTAAGTATTAATATCTTCTTTACAGAAGGACTAAGACAATAAAATATGCACAGTAGCAAATAACTGACAAAAATATTCAGTAAGACATGTATTCATCCACAGAATAAAAAATATGTTGCAGTAAAAAATATTTCAGCTTTCCTTTAAATTCATGTAAGTACAGAACAACTGAGAATGAACCAGCTGGATTAAAATTTGTTGGTTACATTTCATTAATAACTAAGAAAGAACCTGGTATTTGAGGGACAGTTATGATTAATTAGCAAGTTAACACAAGGGTGTGGCTTTCAAAATAGAAGTGGTAGTTACGTGCTTATGACATTCTGTCATGCGGTCTGACATCTGAATACTCGTTATGTAAAGTGTTCAGCAGGAAAGATCGGAACACCACATAGCATGAGAGGCAGTAACGGTGTCTGAGCTGTTCACGTCTTAAGCCACGTCATGACTGTTCCTTAAATTAAGTCCATTAAGGATCTGTCAAAATTTCGAAAAGATAATCAATGGAGATAAATTATGTTAAATGAAATTGGCTTTGAAACTAAATTAAAATGAAACATGTGCAGAAATTGTAAGTTAAGTGTATGAACAGATGCACCAACTTTCATTAAAATTAGCCAAGACAGTCACAAATGAAGAACTGTGTCGAGAGGTATGGAATTTAAGTAGGCCTTGAAAATATGTTAATTGAAACAAAGTTGAAAAGACGAGACAACATTAGGCCTCTTCCTAATGTTCCTCTTTATCAGCTCCTCGTGTTCCACCCTTCTGTGCAAAATGAAGGTAAAATGAGGGCCATGAATTTCTGCAAGCTGGCTTGTTGTTGGGTAATTCCGACGGATGTCAGCACTTGGATTATTGAATGGTGCTTCAGGAGCTGTACTGGATACAAGCCTTGTGTTCTGAACACAGCTGAAGTGCAGGAACCTGAAATCATTAACACCGGTTACTTTCAGCCATGTATTATAATATAAGCAGTTTAAGCAGCTGTTTGTGGGTCTAGGTAGGAAAGTGGGCTGGCAGTTTGCATCCAATTTTACATCCAATGAGAGAAGTCCATCAGTCTACACATTTAACCTGTCAAACAATAGTGATTACCTGTTAACTTATTATTGGGATCTGGGTCAAATTTTCTGACAAATTTAATTTTGATTTTAGGAAAGTTACTTTACGTAAAAGTGTAAACAGGATGTACTATATTAAGGGGAAAAAGTTTTTTTTACCCCATGTTCTATACACAATTAATTTGAATTTGTAACCGTAAATGACTTACACTGTTGGCAAGCGATTTGCTTTCAGTTTATGTAAAAACAAAGGTTTAAATTGGTTAAGTATAAATTAAGAATATATCAAAATGTAATAAAGACTGAGAAATATGTAGCCTACTCGTACTTCAGAATATTTAGCTTGTGTTCTCATCGCAATGCTTTGCAACAACTGGACGAAGAAAATGTTTGTAAGTGCTTGTATTTGCATTGATATTATGAATTTACGAGGTGGTAATATATTGAAAACAATGAAGGAAATTTGCATTTTAACTACTAATGCCGAAACTAACGAAACACGTCCTCTTCTAAGTAACCTGCCCTTGAGCAGGCCTTTATGTGAGTGTATTTATATACAGCCTGTAGCGACAGAATTAAGAGTTTTGTTGATTGCAGATACATTTTTTAGTCATATAATTACCTGAAAGATTTAAGGCGTTTCAAAGGAGATTTTTCTATACTCTGAAATGGTTACACCGTTAAGATCTTGTGTCTTGTGTAGAGTCTACATCTCAGCATGTGCAGGGCACAAACTTCCATCGAAGTGTGTCTGCAACACAAATTAACATACATTACATAGCTGTTAAGTATGTAGACTACAAACACAGGTCAGACAGCCCTACCTTGACATTATGTAAACATCAAATTGATAAATGTTCATAAAGTATGGTAAGTTATTTATTAAAATTCTGTATAAAACTGGATACTGTACTTACAATTCTGCATTACTGTGCCTCAGCTGGTACTTTGATCCCCAGGACAGCACTAACGACTGCTGTCAGGCGATGATAACACTCGACTGAAATGAAAATCAGGCTTAAATACCTGTACTTTTTACAAACTCACTGTGTCATAGTTTGGACCCTGTTTAGCCAAGGAAAGACGCATGTATAGGATATTCACAATAAATCTGAAACCTCGAGTTCAAGTGTCGGAATAAAGAAAACAGTTTCGTGAATGGCATTTGACATGTAATAAAAATTGCGCCAGACTTTAAATGCATAACCTGAGAACGAGGTGTGGTCACTGAGAGACTGCACACAAGGCCAGTTCCGGCATCTTTAAACTTGTGGTGTCAGGAAGTGGCTAAAGACAAAAGGAGAGGGAGGGGCAGGGTACGCAGACAGCAGCTGCTTATGGCAGGAGCTACCAGTGAACAGTACCGGTCCCAAATACATCGGCCGCTGCAACATTAGCAGCCGGCACAGTCACTCTGATGTACGCGATACGTGTTTTTGAACTGGTGGTACGTGCTGAGCCATACACACTGGCCAGGCAAATACCCACCCCATCTCACCCTCCCCGCATTCCTTAAATTCCTTCCAAGCATCAAGATACGGGAACTGGACTGTAACTCTTTCCCAAATAACCGTTTCAAATTTATGTTTTAATTGAAGATTCTTTTACGCTGAATTTTAAAATGGCTCGAAAACTGCAGACTAATTTGCATATCCACAGAACATTCTTGCTTACAGAATGCAGAATGCAGAATGCTTAACACTTTATGAAATAAGTAAAAGGAAATTTAATTTGCTCACACACCTGTGTCTTCGGATTTTCTACGTATTAGTCAAATATTTATCACTTTCATATTTTATGATGTTCATATTTGGTAGCCCTATTCTTTTTACTCCAAATGTATCTTCAGGGTTACACATACACAGGCGGAAAAATGTTCTTGCAAATTACTTTCTTTGGATTTCTCTTTAAAGTCTTAATTCTGTTAAAACTGTAATAATACTGAGGGCACCAAAATAATTTAACCGACATTCGCCTTTCCTTGTTACACCCCCTAAGCACGATGAGCCACAGGGTCAGTGAGGGGGACCTGAAAGAAATCAAAATTATTAGTACACCTGAAAGAGAAGACATCTTGATTAGTGAATTACACCTTAGTGTAGAACTCGGTAAGCATGCAGCATTCTTCCGTGAATTTTGTGTTCTCCCGTTGCTGTTCACAGACGTGTCCCTTTGTTGAGATGAAGTGATGTCAGTCTGAAACAGGTCACTCAAAAAATTAGAATGTCACGTCTATTATTTGTAACAACCCAGAGGACGTTCTTCCGAATGAATCTTTCAAATGGGAGACACATTCTTCTCCATTAAGCCTAACAATTTAGCCGTCCTCATTTTCTATTGCAACCTGCAACTGATCCACAGTTTCCTAAGAATGTGGCCTGGTTCCGCCCTACCATGCAGTCCTACTAATTTCGAAGAAAATATCCTATGAAAATCGGTTGAATGAGCTGCAGGTTGGCAGTGCCAAACGAGGTTTCTAAACAAACTGCGATGAGACATAACATTTACGAAGGCATTTTTCACATCGCTGAGATGTGGTGATTACAACCTGAAACCGTTAAAACAGAATATTAGAACACCACATTAATTTTAACAGCGTTGAGGACCGTCTTCCGAATGAATGTTCTAAACAGAAGACAATTCGTTCTTCATGGCGCGTAATAATTTAGCAGTCCTCGGTTTTCTATTGCAACCTGCAACGGATCCACAGTTTCCTAACAAACTGGCCTGATTCCCCCCACCCACGCAGTCCTACTAATTTAGAAGAAAATGTGCTATAAAAATGGATTAGAAGAGTTGCAGGTTGGCAGTGCCAAACAAAGTGTCCAAAAAAATTGCGGTGGCAGAAGAAGCTTGTCCACAGATTTGATTCTTCGCTGAGATGGGCTGATTGGCTGTGAGTCTGAAACGATTCAAACAGAAGATTTGGATACCACGTGGTTTGCTTTAAGAAGAGTTGAGGGCATTCTTCCAAACGAGTGAGCTGGAATATGAGAACATTTCCTCCAGCTTAAATAATTTTATTGCCCTCGTTTTCTATTGCAAGGTGCAGCTGATCGAAACATCCTAACAAATGTCCTGGTACCCTCCCATCGCGTAGTCCTATTAAATTTGGAAGAGAAAATGAGAAAATGAAAAAACAAAAGGAAGAGCTGCAGCTTGTCGAGACTAAATTTCATAGTTTAGCAGACTTGAGGACTTCACATAGAGTTTTGCCAAAATTTTCAAAAATTCTGAGTCCTCTTATTCAAATCCGAAGTGTCCGTGCTTCTTAATAAATTCCACGCGCATGGCTGTATAAAGGCACAATCGCGCATGCGTATTTGGCATTGTTAGCTCACGTAGTGTCCGTAACATGAGTGGCAGTTTCTGACACGTTCAGGCGATGAAAGTTTACCCCTCCCCACCCCTCACGCAATCCTAACATGAACGAGAACAGAAGCCACAACAACATGTTAGGGCCACTCCGCTCGCCGCCTCCGGCTGCCAATACAAACCGGGCGAGCTCCACAGCCCCGGGCAGACAGTGTTAAATTTGTAGTGACACCCTGTAATAAAAATTTTGTGTGTACATGGAGATCGGGCTGCTTCGCTCTAGGAGCTAAGGGAAGAAGTGAGTGCACACACCATTTTTGGCGTAGACGCGTCACGTTCCTTTGTAAACATCGCATACTTTAGTGAATGCAAGCAAATTTTAATGTAGCGATGAATTTTTAAATTATTTAAAGATTCATCATGTAATGAATGAATAAATTGTAGGTAGGCATACAACCAAATATTCTGTTCGTGACGAATCTACCTTAAATTAAGTAACAGTACGTAGGTAAGGAGTTTTACGCCACTTCATCACTTGAAGAACAAATG
The DNA here is from genome assembly GCA_013340265.1 of Coptotermes formosanus. Lineage (NCBI taxonomy): Eukaryota > Metazoa > Arthropoda > Insecta > Blattodea > Rhinotermitidae > Coptotermes > Coptotermes formosanus. The sequence continues at coordinate 107,984 of BLKM01008433.1, forward strand.
ACAAAAGCAAACGCGTGAACTCTCTTGCCTGACGTGTGCATTCAATTCTATAAAGAAGAGGCCACAACTTACACACGAGGCAAACCTCAAAATTAAAGAGGTTTTACCTAAATTAACGGTAAAAATTTATATTTTCATGAATATATTTTGCTTTCTCCAACTCAAATATTTTTGGTAGAAGCTATTTTAAAGGGTCTCCATCGCACTGAAAGCAGCCTGCAGGAATAAGCCGGCTACCCTCGCTAGGTTCAAAAACTATTTTCATGAAATGCTCGCGATTAAATTTGTGTGTCTCTCCGCGACCTCTCCAAATGCTGCTTCCGCCGCCACTGGCTGAAACACACAGGGGTGTCAAGTTTTCTGCAGCCTGTCGACACACTACACTACCAACGTGACCCTGCACGTTGGCACGGTCTTATATCTAAACACCTGCCTATTTAACGTTACGAAAAACTAACATCGCGACCTAACCGGGGGGGGGGGGGGGAGACAAAACACGCAAAAACAGCACTTTCTTAAATATGTAGTAATGTCTCTGAAATACAGGCTGCCAACTTGACGCTTACATGCTACAAAACCCTACGACTCTAACACACCAAACCCCGACTGGTACGGAGTGGTTTTGCAGTTCGAAGTGATTCAGCCAGTGACCCTTACTAAGCGAGAAGCAACGGGGGGACAAGACATGACCACCTACTTTAACCCCCGGCGACCAGCAGACGTTGCGAAGTGGACAATGAAGGATTCGTAGGTAATGACGCTTGCAGTGGCGGTGTCCAGATGGTGCTGATGCAGATGACTGCGTTGCTTTTGTTGTTGTTGCCGCTGCCCTAGCTTGTTAGAGGTGGATTAAAGCGAGATTTGCCACTTCCACTCACAACTATCACTGCTCACTAGCCACCACTGAAGCTGTATGAAAGCGTACACTTTTTCACTATTTTGTTCAAACCGCCGAACACATTTTACACTCAAAACACTTGACACTGGAAACAAACCGCTTCTGACACCGAACACACTTCCACTTCGACCACTGTGTGAATGAAGCTACGTTTTGTCACTCGTATCTTGTAGATACCAACCGCACACGTTCCGTCCACTGGTAGGCTACTACTTTTTAAAATAAATGGATTCTTGACGCACTCCATCGGCTCCATATAAAAGTCAAACCACCACAGACTGTTTGCACACACCGCCCAGTCCTAGTGATCGGGCGTTTTTGTGACTCGTGCTATGCCTAGGCGGCTAACACTAGCTTGCCTAGGAAAGGATGGATGGACAAACAATCATTGGGAGTGCCTTGTATGAAACCCGCTATATACTTGCGTCACTTTTGTGACTGCCTTCGGAATTCGGATACGTTAGGCAAAAGGCGACTGAACGTGTAACATTATGGAACTTGCAGATTTGAACCTACGCACGCTGCATCTCAGAGCAGATCTGTTTGTACACTAAATCAGACACGTCTTCAGATGTAAGCGACTGCCCACTTGCCCCTTGGACTGAATGCACTGATGTTTGTGTCAGCGAACACGTATCAAATTGAAGTTACCGGCGTGGATCGGTAGCAGCTAACGCCGTGGATCGGTAGCAGCTAACGCCGTGGATCGGTAGCAGCTAACGCCGTGGATCGGTAGCAGTTACCGCCGTGGATCGGTAGCAGCTAACGCCGTGGATGGGTAGCAGTTACCGCCGTGGATCGGTAGCAGTTACCGCCGTGGATGGGTAGCAGTTACCGCCGTGGATGGGTAGCAGTTACCGCCGTGGATCGGTAGCAGTTACCGCCGTGGATCGGTAGCAGTTACCGCCGTGGATCGGTAGCAGTTACCGCCGTGGATCGGTAGCAGTTACCGTGCGCAATCAGACTTTTATTCATTAAACAAAGTACCTCACACAGCAGTGATATGTTTTGTGTTTAATCGCTACATTTTTCAGCACGGCCACGTTGTGCGGAATCATGTGGAGTTAGCAATTTGATTTGACAAACGGCTGTTCTTTGTACGGCTGATACTGACCGGTGTGAAAATGTACGGCAGTCAGAAGAAACGCTCCTTCCTGCCGATATCGCGCACACGTCAGGACAATACAGCTCCTTCCTGCCGATACCGCGCACACGTCAGGACAATACAGCAGCACATGCGCTAACCTTCTACGGATAAACTGTTACGAATGTTATTGCCACATTTAGTTTTTAACGCATCTGAAGTCAGAACTGTGCACAATTTTGTGACAGTTGTTTGAGAACTGCAGCTCATCTGAGAGGACAAGAAGTTTGCCGGCCATGCATTATGTGAGGGAAGAAGATGTGTGCCGCTGTACCGTCACGTAAATGTGATGTGCGTACACACACACACACACACACACACACACACATTCATTCCACCGCCCATATTTACATAAACACGTGACAGACAGACTGTGTACAGACGTTAGTACACACGCGTGCCATGGTGCAGATGAACTGCAATTAACAGAGACTGTCACTTGGTTTTGAATAAAGTTTCATACTGTCACTTGCTAATTTTGAATCTTTAAATGAATCATCAAGAACGGACGGGGTCAGGTTGTGTTAAATTTACTGAAAATTACGTTTGCAACTTCATTTTGTGCGCCCGGAAATAGGAGTCATCTCTCGTGGCACCGTTTTTTTTCGTAAATTATTTTGACACGTAAAGTTGATATTCAAACTGCTCTCCATATGGGAACTTTAAGGCTCTCACAGCGGTGCTGATGAAAATTCCGGCGTTTGTCAATACCCAAGGCTGTGCTCGTACCGTAACATACATCTGGAGAAGCTTGCTGCCTCTGCATTCAAGACTCACGAGGAAGATTGTAGCCTATCATGAAGATGGAAGCGACAGACTTGTACGAAACATCTGTACCCATTTACCGATCTACACGGCGTCATATTTCACGATACTTTTAACATTGTTTTCCACGTATCTGTAAGGTTTTGATTTTAATATTAATTCAGACCGGATGCGATATGCAGAATTCTGAACACACGTTCCAACACGTCGAAACGCGCTCGGTGAAGCGCCGAACACCGGGAACGTCGCACTGCGCTGCGGTGGGACAGACGGACAGCGCAATGCAGTGCGAGTTGTTAGGATAAATGGGGAGCTGACAACACTCAACATATTCGTGTCGCCAGAAAAAGCCAACTGTAGCAATTACATCCGTAAAACAGAGTTTCTGTTGACAAGCTGATTGTCGCTTAGCTGGTCAAGAAACTAAAATTTTACTGAAACTATTTTTTTCAAACAACCTGTGTCTGGGCTACCCTGAGCCAATGAAATCATTGTCTCCCTAACGATCTGTTATGTGACAGATCCTTAACTGAACACCTTTACCGCGAGTTCGTTGATTTTAGATCAGCTTTCTTCCTGTTGGGTGAGACTGCCTGCAGTCTGCACGTTACATCGGATTGATGAAGCACACAGAAGTTTGAAATTAATTCAGAGACTGAATTTTGCGAAAACGATTTTGTGCTGATTAAATGTTCAACGCATCTATCCTTCCGAATAGCTTCTTACTCGCGATTCCGTACTAAAATGTAGAGACTTCTGTTACTGTGATTCAAATATGTAAATAACTTATCATCGCGGTTTTTGATGATAGAATTAGCCGAACACATAACGCTGGAAACATGCCTTCACATGTAAGCAACTGAAGAACACGCACCTCAGCAAGACGGCGTTTGACGGCAACTCACACTGCTGTCCTGCACTGCACTCGGCCGCACACACGAACACCAGGGCTAACACTGGCCTAACTCTGGCAAGTAACAGGCACTACAACCTCTGTGCGGATTCGAGCATTCACTTGTTTGTACCACCCATTCATCCCCTATTGGACGGTTTCAGTACTACCAAACTACAAAACTTGACGTCTTTAAAAATTCGTATATTTAATTCATAGTGCCCTTTATTAAAAGTTACTTTTAATTTTTTAAATCTAATTATATATCACTTTTCACAAAACATTTGTTCTTTTTCTCGTTTTAATGAAATCAGAATTTCAAAATTTACATCTAGAAGACAAGCCAGGGGAGGAAGTGAAACCAACACAAAAATCGCCGTTGGTGTTGAGTAATGCCGTGCTGGACAGTTTAGGTGCTATTGAAATACACAACCGGCATATATTTAATAATTTCTTTGTCATATATTTAATGTACAGCGGTCTTTATTACATATTTCATTTTTTAATTTTAATTACTTATTCCTTTTCTTAAAACACTATTTTCTTCCTCCGGTCTGTAACACACTGTGCATTTTACGCGTTACACCTTCAAGACAAGCTGCAGCAGCAAATGGAACCAACACAAAAATCGGTGTTGCTTAAAGAATTCGTGTCTGAAGCGTGTTACTTAAAAGACGCCATTAATTGCTAAAACCAGAGAATATCGGTCCCATAAAATGGTGGCACCAGAATGTATCAGGAGTTCTGCAGCTGACCGGTTTGAAGCCCGCACGCACACACGCACACACACAGACACGTCAGTCTGCACTTTACATTCTTCAGTTTATTGCCTTTACGTGTACCAAGCGGCACCTGCACTGACTGTTTGCAAGTACTCCTGTTGTTCCCTGTCTGTGTGTTGTTATTCCGGCGATGCCCCGTACTCGTTCATCCAGCCGTTAGCTACGCTATTTGACCGTTTGTAGAGCAACATCAACCTGCATTACACATAAGCATTCAGCGTCTGCCGCACAGACAGGACAGTGTGTGCCGCACAGACAGGATAGTGTGTGCCGCACAGACAGGACAGTGTGTGCCGCACAGACAGGATAGTGTGTGCCGCACAGACAGGACAGTGTGTGTCGCACAGGCAGGACAGTGTGTGCCGCACAGGCAGGACAGTGTGCACGTTGTAACCAAACAAGTACATACTTACAGTGGCGCTTCTGTTCATAAGTAAGACTTCCGTTATCTGCCTTAAGAGTACAAATCAGGGTTTTCTGAAAAAGGGGCACTCAGTGGAGTCCTCACCGCCTATTGGGGCACACGAAAGACGAAGCAACAAGAAACGTGGGGAAGTCCGATTGTAACAGCATGCTTCCTGCTCCAAGTAGCCGCAATCACGCAGTACATGCGTTTCTCAGTTCCCGTTCATGCTACCTGTCCCGCCCATCCCGTCTCTGTGTTTTATGACGTTAATAACGTTGGCAATGCAGTACACGGTACGAGTCTCCTCACCGTGTGACTTCCTTCCTGTCCCCTCCGTATCTTGCGCAAGCTTTACCTAAAACGACTTTTAATATGATCCGGTTAACTGCTGGTGCCAGGACACGCGGCGCGTCCATGTACAGTGGGACTTGGGTCCAAGTGGGACTTGGGTCCCTGACGAGCCGCCACTCACGAAGACTGACTGTCACGCAGACTGCACCGAGCACTTGCACCAACAGGCCTGTGTCATTGCATCTCGCGAGTTGTGTAGAATTTGAATCCTACTGTGGACATTCCTGTTCTGACATCAGACGGACGCCCGCTCTACTGACGGAAGCGTTTCTGTGGCGCCTTTAAAATCTCTCCGTCCCCCATTTATAGTTTTCTTCCCGTCTGACCGAACGCTGTACAACTTAAGTGGTTGAAGCACTGTCGTTAAATAACCTAATTACAAATCATGAATTAAAACGATATTTAAAATTTCGCCTCGACACTTGTACGAACCCCGAACCCTGTACTTAGTGCGTCTCTCGTGATTTGCTGACCGCTGCTGCACCAGATACATTATTTGTGTAGTGTCGAAGGACACGACAGTTGACAGCAAATTACGCAGGATGTGGAGTTTATGACGTGTCCTTACAGAAACCTTAGTTCAATGTTCCCTCCAAGCTGCGCGGGTGCGCAGTAACTGAAGTGCTCCCGCGCACGCCGAATTGTTGCCGCGCGGCTGGAATTTTTCAATTTTCATCGTAAATGTTCTTCTTACGCATATTGCAAAAATATTTTAAAAGCGCCGCGCAGTCGCCAGGCCGTGTAAACATTTTCTGCTCCGAGCAGCAGCAGCAGCAGATCGGCGCAGCTGTAAAGAAAATTAGAGGGAACGTTAGCTGTAAGATGATTCAGCGTGCTGTCTTAAGAAACTGTGCAGAACACATGTAGCGAGGACTATATAGACAAATTTTTCTGGTCTCACGTTAATTTTGGTGTAAAAAACTCGAAATCGGTTAGTCAAAATGCCGAAAGCATTTCCCACAGTGCACCTCGCGCTACTGAGGTGATAATTACAAATTCGCTCATCATGAGTTACGGCGCTAGAAAATGGTTTCGGTACGTTTCGTGCAACGCGCATGCGTCGTCAGCCACAGAACAAAATTCAGTTCTCCTTCCGTCATTTCAGCGGCAGGTGGCCTAAATTTAACGTATTTGCTTTTAGTTTATCACAAAACGTAGCGTTTTTGTAACACCGCCGTCACAATTCCTTGCACTGCAACTAACCTTCACATAAGGGAAGTCGCATTCAGCATTCACAGTTGCGAGCAAAACAGCACTACAGCAACCTAAGTAGTTAGAAAAAATACGATCCATGTCCGGCGGGTTTCACTTTTCGGATGTGTTTCTCATGCATCGCGCCTCCACATGGAGAAAATTCCACCTGTTTTCGAGGTCTGTAGCGAATCGTATCCTTCCTACTCTCTTCTCTGGAAGCTGCAAGTTAGTTTAAAATAACCAGACAACTGCTGTAATGCAGCTAAAATAATAACATGACTGATAGACTGATTGAAAGTGGAAGACGCTATGGAATGGAAATGAATGTGGAAAAAATACAGTAATGAGAATCTCACGGCAACCATCCCCAGTACAGGTTACGACAGATCAAACACAACTGGACAGTGTGAAATATTTCAACTATTTGGCTAGCAGGGTAACAAGTGACGCAAGATCTGCACTTGATGTTAAATTCAGGATTGCCGTGGCGAAAGCAGCATTCAGCAGAGAGAAAACTCTTTTCACCAGCAAACTGCGCTTAAATTGAAGAAGAAACCAGCAAAGCGCTACGTTTGGAGCACAGCTCTGTGTGGTGCTGAAACTTGGGTACTTCGGAAAGTCGATCGGAAATACCTGGAAAGTTTTGAGATGCGGTGCTGCAGAAGCATGGAGGAGATCAGCTGGACCGGTCGTGTGAGGACTGAAGGATTGTTACACAGAGTCAAGGAGGGGCGGAATATCCTGCATACAGTAAACAGAAGGGAGGCTAACTGGATTGGTCACTTCTTGCTTACAAACTGCCTTCTGGAACACGGTATTGGAGGAAAGTTGGAGGGAAGGACATAAATGATTGGAAGACGGGGAAGAAGGCGTAAGCAGCTACTGGATAACCCTAACGACAAGAGAGGATATTGGAAACTGAAAGAGGAAGCACTAGATCTCACCCCGTGGAGAACTCGCTTTGGAAGGGGCTATAGACCTGTCGTAAGGCAGACCGCAGAATGAATGAACGATTGAATGAATGAATGAATGAATGAACGAACGAACGAATAGCGTTTGTGATAGTAAAAAAATACATTTCTTTCGTACCTTCACGTGTTGTTCCTTTAACACCTTACAGATGAATTTGCAGGTTTCAGGAACATTCAGCAAGAGCTCGAAGTGAGATAAGAGCTGTAAATTTCAAATCTTCAAAGTTTCGCCCCGCTGCCAAAAATCGTAAAGGTGCAGTTAATCGTTGTTCTGTGCTGACGGCTCTTCTCGTTCTTGTGTTCTGCTTTTCAATGTGAAGCTTCAACAAATGGGGCAAAACTTTAAAAACATTCATCAGTCATTTTTTAAACAGTTTCTCAAATCCACGTCACAGGAGACCGGAAGTTCTGCAATTAACGATGTGTGTGCATGCGTGCATGCGTGTGTGCGTGTGACAAAGTATCTTATTCTGTTTGCAACCGCTGCCTTACCCACTCACTTTGCTTTTTCTTTCTTTATTTTATTTTTTTGCATAATGAAATCAAAAGAGCAAAGTCCCCCCCTCCCACAAAGCCCCATGCTTGCAAAACGCACTACAATAGCGACGTGACACAGTCGGGCTGCTAGAATCCGAACCGAAGCGTATCGGTAGGTGTGTGACGAAGAGACGGACTGCCGTCAGTCGGTGGCTGCACAGTGGTTGGGTATGGTAGGGTCTGAACGGTCACTGCACGCACTTTGGTGCACTGCAAGTGTACAGGTCTAACCACCTGCCAAACTAACTCACTCACTCCACAGAGCAGAGGCCTTCTTGAGAAGCTAACAGTTTCTCAGCCAGCCAAGAAATTCGTCGCGTTTTATGGAATCCGGAGGTTCATTACCGCATTCACAAGAGCCCGCCACCTGTCCCTATCCTCAGCCAGCTCAATCCAGTCCATGCCCCATCCCACTCCTTGAAAATCCATTTTAATATTATCCTCCCATCTGTGCCTGCACCTTTCAAGTGGTCGCCTTCCCTCAGGTCTCCCCACCAAAATCCTGTATGCACCTCTCTACTCCCCCATACGTGCTACATGCCCTGCAAATCTCATTCTTCTCGATTTGATTACCCGAATAATATTTGGTGATGAGTACAGGTCATTAAGTTCCTCGTTATGTAGTCTTCTCCACTCCCCTGTCGCCTCGTCCCTGTTAGGCCCAAATATCCTCCTCAGCACCCTATTCTCGAACACCCTCAGTCTTTGTTCCTCCCTCAGTGTGAGAGACCAAGTTTCACACCCATACAAAACAACAGGTAAAACTACAGTTCTGTATAGCCTAATCTTTGTGTTTTTGGATAGCAACCTGGAAGACAAAAGATTCTGCACCAAATGATAGCAAGCGTTCCCCGACTTCACTCTACCCTTAGTTTCTTCATGAATGGAATTTCGATCCAGTAGGGTTGTTCCCAAATATCTGAACTGTTTGATCCTTTCAAAGGACACATTATGTGTCTTTACGCTGCGATTTTGCCGCGCATTCTGGTGTCGAGACAAGTACACAGGTCTGCAGGTGTTTGCTGTTTGTACTCTTTCGACTCCTCTTCTTTTAAAAAAAATGTCCGCCTCAGGCACGACGTGGCCGCCTGGCGCACCGCCGCTGCAGGCAGGGGCTAGGTGCCTGCCCTATCTCTGCTCGCGGAGGGCAGCTCTGCATGCGAACGGTCAGAGTGACGACAGGCGCTGCGTTACGCTATACGCTATCAGATGCAGGATGTTACGGCACGTAACTAATGGCAGTACAGCAGAGGTGACGTCACGTCACTGCCCGAATTGTAAGGCGCGATAAAATGCAGAGAAAACTGCTCTGGAGAGAAAAAAGGAACGGAGTTGAAATGTTATACTTGGCTCCACTTCTGATATGGCCTCAACCTGTCGCTTACACGATTGCCCCTGAGGAGAAATACCGCGTTTTAAAATGCGCCCGACTTGTTGGAATATTTACCAGTCCTCTTTGATCTGTCCGTCTTTACTCTGCAGAAAAAACCAGAGAGGTGAAATGTCTTACCTTGTTACCCCCTTCCCCCCCGCTGTGTTGAATTTCGTAACAAAATGGGATGCGAATGTGCGACAGGGCAGCCACACTAGCTGCATCTCATGCGTGACCCCAAGGTGTTCGTACAACACGGTGCAGTCGTTAAGATAAAATGTTTGTAGGATTGTGACGTAAGTAACAATATGGCAGCCGCGCGAATTTATCTTCAGCTTCAGATTTGATGACAATAAGCAATTAAACACAGACGCCGAACACGTGAGATTTTGTACGGACACAGACCGCACTGCCCGCGACCTACTCCTTGAGCGGGCCTAATATAACCAAACATACCCACAGGCCTGCCAGAAGTTGGAAAAGTCACGTACATAATTACATGAGAATAACGCGGCAATCTTGCAGGTCTACGTTTAACGTTATGTGTCACCCGTAGACTGGGCAGGGCCGTCCTTCAGCCGACAACTAAGCCAAGACCTACAGATACGCGTGTGCTATGTAAAGCAGTTAGAAAATTGAAGACGATTTTTATGAAAATAGTACGCGTTTTTATAGCTTAATGAATGTCTTTACACCAGTCACATGTTAATTAGATGTTAAGTACAGGTGTTAAAATTAAAGCAACGAGAAATTAATCCTCGGTTTAATAAGTATTTCGCGAACAATAACTGCTCTCAGTCTTTAAAACTTGCCTCCTCACTACATCCGTAACGTTCGACTTCGGATGTACGTATGTTTCGCTACAGCGATGTAAATTAAGCCGTGGAACTTTCTCCCGAAGTACGGCAGATTCCTCCTGGTACACCCTGTATCACAATTTGAAAATATTGCTTTGTTCTTGCACAAATGAGACACAAAAACAGTTTTCCCTTTGGAATTTCATTAACTGAATTGTCTTTGTCACTGAAAGCTCGTGCAAAGCTGACTTCTAAATTCCTTCTCGCTCCGTATCGAACACGCTGCCACTGAGCCCTGTACAAATCAAGCAGTCATCGAAGCAAACGGACATAACTGTGAAATATCGCCAGGTAACTGACACGAATACAAATTCCTTTCTACGTATCATCTTGCCCTCCTGGGCTTCTCTCTCTCTCTCTCTGAATGTTTCTCTGCCACTCGCCATTCGCCACTCATTTGGAAGACACTGCATTACAGACCTCTTGTCACTGCGTCACACTGCTGCTGTCTGCTGCCACGCCATTAAAGTTCCTATCCAGAAGTCTTACATTCGATTCCCGATATCACAGTATTTCCATTTCACTGTGGGCTCGCATTCCATTTCACTAACACCAATTTCAATATTATCCTCCCATCTACGCCTTAATATGTCTCGTGCATTCTCGCACCTACACGTGCGCCGAGTAACAGCATTCATACTTTTACGATCCAGCGAAGGTAAAGACAAAGATGTCACTGCGCGAGGCATGCAGGTGTACAGAAGGAGAAGACCAACAGCTCCACACATTCTTCATCTCAGTAGTATATAAGAGATGACTGGCCAGTTTCACGCTCCGGCCACTTCATTCCCGGAGAAAGAACCTGAGACGCCCAGTGAATGGTGGCTGAGTGGTCTGCACAGCCAGTCTGGATGTTCCCGAGAACAAACAAATCGTTTTCACCTACCAGCAATCGAATACCCCATCGTCTAGCCCGTAGTTTGAGCCCCCATGCGTGCTACATGTTCTGTCCATCTTGACTTTATCACCCTAACAACACTCAATGAACAGTACAAACCATGCAACCCCCCTGTACGCACTTCTATTTACCCTCCTGTAACCCTCCCTCTCATGCGCACACACCCCCCGCAGCACCTTGCTGTCAGACAGTCTGTAAGTCGTCTGAAACTGTCGCGGCGGTGGAAGTTAGGGCTAAGTGCTTCTGGGATGTGACACCGTGCAGTTTGGCAGACAGGTGCCGACTGTTCGGAGGAACTTGCTGACTCCGTTTTCAAGTTAAAGAACTGCGTCGCGCGCAATAAATGCTGTATACAGGGCACGGAGGACGGCGTCCGTGAGCGACACAGTGGCCCTCATGGGGGCAGATATCAAGGGGGAAAATATGAAGACACATTCAGAACAAACGTGGATAGCAGAGAAAAGGACGAAATAACTTCGGACAGACCAACTCAAATGTAAGGGACAGAGGTGGCAGGTAATGGGGGGAGGAAACGGGGTGGCAGCGCAGCGCCTCTCAAACGGACGCCCTTCTGGCGTCTACGTTTTCCCTTTCGGTTTGCTCAAAGCTCCAGTACCCGTAGTCACCCCCCCCCCCAGTCTATACCACCGTATCCCTGAAGAAAAATGGAGCAGGTTGCTCCGAAACGTCTGCATGTATCGACCATACTCCAGTGTCACATCCTATAAGGCAATTCGAATTGTCTACTGGGCCCGAATCTGCGGCGTGTGGCCGACATTACTGAAATGGGAGGGGCATGTAGCATGTAGGTAAGAGAAACACACACAGGGTTTTGGTGGGGAGACCTGAATAAAAGAAAGCACTTGGAACACCGAAGCCAAGACACAATGGCAATATTAAAATGCATCTTAAAGAAACACGAAGGGCAGGGCGTGGACTGGACTCATCTGGCTCAGGATATGGACAGGTACGTGGCTGTTGTGAATATGGTAATGAACTGTGGGGTACCGCAGGATGCCGGGAATTCCTTCACCAGCTGAGAAACTACTAGCTTCTCAAGAAAGTCTTTGTTCCATGGAGTCAGAACGTAGAGCATCCAAATAATACTTAAAAGCCAGTTGACACCTCACAGAAAACACATTGATATTCGATTACAAAGACCAAATGGATAATGCCATTTAAGAAGATGACGGCTGTGTACTGTGAGCATCACACACAACACAGACACACCGTGTGGTCACAACGTGGAGTGCGTGAGTGGTGCGTGCTGTATAACTGTACCGGCGCCATCACGGCCCCCTGATCACAATATATTTACCGCAGCGGGGATGCTAAATAATTTACTGCGAGCCCCCTGCAATATATCAAGGTGGGAAGGCAAGTCAGGGTCTGCTGAAGAGCTGGCAGCGAAGGTTTAAACCTCTGCACAGCAGTTCAGCATTTGGAAGCTTACAGAACAGCAAATGCACTACTATATATTTGCTTGCGCTGTCTTTCTACATAGCTGCTATGTGTTTCGGTGTTATATCTCGCCATCTTCAGGGTGCCGACACCGAAGTTTCTATAGAACTTACAGCAACACGATAGGGCACAGTAAGCGTGCACACTGTGGTATCAGCAGTGCAGAATACTGCAGGCTTTGGCTAAAGCAGCGTACATAAATGTAACGCAGCGGTGTGGGTGGGACTGTCTGTCACACCGTTTGTTACGGCAGTTACAAATTCCGCATGTTTCGATTGTAATTAAACCTGTGCGTACAAACACCTGCTCCTTCTTGGTACACGCCGGGTCCCGTCCCCGTGTGGTGTGTGCTGCCCGCTGTATGTCACCCGCCACACGTGGGGCAATACACACCATACAGGGGCTGAACACCTTTGATGTGCCTGGCAGTTGCTGTTTCATACTGACAACGAACACCGCTGGAATTTCAACGGGCTGTGTGCTAGAATGACCTATTTCGCCCAAGCCGCCACTGCACACCTTGCAATCTTATGCACAAGTTTGTAAAGTCAAGAATCAATACCTGGAGGTCAGAGGGCAAACCCGATCAATTAAATTTTAATTACTGCTGGCTTGAGGAGGCCGCCAGGTGGGTTTCACCGGCAGCAGATGTTTTTATTGGCTTTCTGTCACGTTACGTGCACTTCACGACGGCGGAGTGGCAGGCTAACTACATGTTACAGGTGAGCACAAACACTGTCATAATGACACTCGCCAACCAAGGGCTTCTTCTTTTCTCCCAGAGGGGCGCGTGGGACGGATGACGTAAGAGGCGTGTTGTTTAACGACGCTCTCAGCTGCTAAGATTATACACAGCATTGGGAATGAATGGATGGATGAGAAATGAATGAGTATGGAGCACTGATGGAATGATACTGACTGGGGAAAACCGAAGAACTGGGAGAAAAACCTGTCACAGTGCCACTTTGTGCGCCACAAATCCCACATGGACTGACCTGGTATATGAGATGGAGTACAGAAAAGCTGATGCCACCTTCACATTACTGAATACATGAAATTGATTAGGCTGTGACGCCGTGTAGTTTGGTATACAGCCGAATACCTAACATCAATATTCACAGCTGTGAGAACATCAAATCATAACAGAAAGCTACGTTACGTTTACTGATTGGTACTGAATGGAAAAGGATCCGGAAGGAAGCAGGCGTGGTTTGTTTTGAGGTCATATTCCCGTATATGCCTAGGCGAACTGAGGAAACCCGCGATGAACACGTCATGACAGCTGACCTGAACCCCGCACGTGGTATGTGGCAGAAACACCACCCATTTCGGTAAAGGAGACGGGCGTAGCTAAATGATAATATTAAAATGAATGTGAAAGAAACGGGATGTGAGAGTGTGGACTGGCTTCGTTTAGTCCAGGACAAAGCCCAGTAGTGTGTTGCTGGGTACGAACACAGAGTGCAGCACATGCTACGGCTGCACGCCGTACCACCTTAGCAACTCACGGCATCGTTACACAACACGCTACAGAATAAATGGAACCAGCCGTCACTGGGCGGGTCTGAACCCACAGTGCTGCCAATAAATTGCAGTGACTGTTCTGGAAGTTTCCATCGGAACATGGGCTTCACTCACATGAGTACTGGCAGCGACCCAAACCGACGATCAGACGTGAGTACAGCCTGCCGTGGGAACGCCCTCTGGATTTGCAGTGGTAAAATATACACTTGCGATAAGGAACAGCAGACAGACGGAATGTACTGGTCTTGCACAGAATAACAACGTGGACACAATATTTAGCCCTACGAGGGAGCGGCAGGAGGGTAAACAGAAGCGCGTAATGAGGAGCTGCACGGTTTGTGCTGTTCGCGTAATACTACTGTGCGAATCACGCAAAACGTGAGATGGGATGTGCATGTAGCACAAACGGAGACACAGACATGAAAGTCTTTTTTTTGTCAGGAAACGGGAAGGAGTGAGACACATTGCTAGACCTGATCACAGATGGACAGAGGTTATGCAAGTTACTGTTTGACGTGACGAATTCAGTGCTTACGCAGCTTCGTACGATAGTGTCCTCGCACAATTTCACATGGAACAGCGCGTCAGTTAAAGATATAAATTGGAAAATTATTTACAGTTTTAGTTACTTCTGGCACTCCGAACGGCACTTGCCACTTGTAAACGCGCCGAGGTGGCAGAATTACGAGTATTAGGCAAAGCAAATTTTCAGAATTACGAAAAATAAAATCTGGAAACTAGAAGACGGAAGAGGAAAACGAAGATCTTGAAAATTATGACAGGAATTTGAAAAAGACTAAAAACTATGAAACCATAAATTTTCAGATGAGAAAAACAGGAAGTGTGTGTGTGTGTGTGTGTGTGTGTGTGTGTGTGTGTGTGTATGTATGTATGTATGTATGTCTGTACATTGTTTTAATCAGTAACAGGAATGTCACGGGGACAAATTTGCTGAATTACAAAAACAGATATTTGGAAAATTGGGAAACAAATTTAAAAATAATGGAAGTATGTGTTAGGAAAAGAGAACTTAGAATGCACGGAGTAACATTAATTTTAAATTACAAAATACAAATTTTTAACATTAGGAAAACAGAAATTTGGATAATAGGAATGAGGATAACAAAAACTTTCGAAATTAGAAAATCGCGAACGTGAAAAATCACGACAGTAACTTTGAATTTAATTAAGAGGGCCATAAATCTTACTGAAATCGAAATTTCCAACATTAAGAAAATCGTTTTCATACTTTAGAATTTCGAAGTCACTGCAGTCTCGACTTCAAGTGTCCCTCAGTGGTGGTGGCGCGTTATGTGACGCACTGCGGGACGATCGTAGCTGAAAACTGTCGAACTGTGCAGGAATCGTGAGCAGGCCTCGCAACAGCACCGGGGCCTATCGTGAAGTTAGTGAGGAGAAAGCAAAAGATGCCAAATAAACACAAACGACGATGACACGAAAATTCAAAACATAAGACAGGGGCAGGGGTGTACAACAAACCGCAGCAGTGAGCAGCGATTGTCCTCACAAATTTGGCACGGCAGCACAACTTGAGGCACTTTAATGAGGGTCCCAAATCAAACACCTTTTCAAAAATTCTATGAATACGAAATGGAAACTGAGGTAACTGACAAGCAGGCGGTAAAATGAAGAGTGGGACAGAATGGTGGCAAGGGAAAAGCAAGATTAATACTGCAGGAACTTTTTCTTTCCGCGAGGATGGTAGTGGTGTGTAACACGATGCCTGGCAACCATAAGACACGGATTCTGATAGCAGTGCCTTCACTGCGTGTGGCTGGTGCTGCGCTTTAACATGGCGGTCGCGTACCGAGTCAGCAAAACGGCGTCTGTAGATGTGGCCGGCGAGCTAAGGTAACACATGACACTGTAGTACCGTCAACACGCTGCAGGAACTCTGACGCTGTCTGTACTGTGTGTGGCACATCACGAACATTAACCCTTTAAAGACGAAGCGTATCTGTTTTATATAAGGACTCAGTGCGTACCGCGCTGTAAACACTCTCCACTTCGGTTATAGAAACCAATTTCTTAATGTTTTATAAGGCAAAAGTTGCTGTTTGTTCTGAGATCCGTACAAAACACATAAACGCAATGTGGGCACCACGTAGAATTTTTTAATGTTAAACCTGGTGGTACGTAAAGTTACCGCTAGGCTTTAAAAGGTTAAAACGTAAGAACAAGCTGGCACAACCAACACCCCGCAAATAATGTACGGCGTAGTTTAGTTCCAGAGACAGTGTCCCTCTGCTACCGGGGCACTGACACTAGCATGGGAAAACGGGAGTAGTCTGAGAAAACGTGTCCGACTCTCCCTCTGATCACTACAAATCCCCCACGGAGTGAACCCCTCAGAGCAATGCTGTGACATAGCCTAACATGGCACAAATATTCCTCAACAGCAATGCACCGTCGGTGCCTAACAAGGCACAAATATTCCTCCAGAGCAATGTAATGTCAGTGCCTAATATGGCACAAATATTCCTCCAGAGCAATGTAATGTCAGTGCCTAACATGGCACAAATATTCCTCCATATCAATGTAATGTCAGTGCCTAACATGGCACAAACATTCCTCCAGAGCAACGCACCGTCACTGCCTAACATGGCACAAATGTCCATTCAAGGTCCTTACCAATTTCTATTCAAGATAAACCGGCGCCACTAAGCCCGTTACTGAATACACAAAACACAAGCACTCAGCGTAACCCTGCAGCGTAGCTTACAGGCTCTCAGCTACACAAGAATTTCCCCCTATTTTATGGATCCCTATGGTCCATTACCAGCGGTCCCTATCCTGAGGCACATGAATCCAATCCACATCGTCACAGCTCATTCCTTTAAGGTTCATTTTAATAATATCATCCCACATTCGCTTAGTGGTCTCATCCTTGTGCGTGCTGCATGCTATTCCCATACGCCATAATAGATTTCCACAAACTACACAACAACACGCAATGTGTCGTCTAAGTGCCGCAGGCATGGCTGCGATGTGCTGTCTATTAAGTGTCAAGGTTATTCACTGTTAGTTTAGCAAATACTCAAACATTCTCGGCGTTACGCAGTGAGTGACAAGGCAGCCACAGCTTGAAACTGACCGATCGCCTATATCTAGTGTCCAGATAATAAAGGATGTACCCAGTCACAGTGTTACCTTCACGACCCTATACGTCTTTATGAAGTGGTGTTTAACTGCATAAATTATTTTTTATGTTCATACAACAGCATTAATACGGATTATCACTGGTTTCTGTCAGCTTGTTTACTAAATGTGCAGTCACGACAAATATTATTCTGTTTATTTATGTATTTATGTAACTGTTTTTACCCATTTGCGATCTGTTTATTTACTGTACAGGCTTATTATCGCTTCGGTCTGCTGAGCTGATTGACCACCGGCAGCATGCCTACGGTTACAGTTCGATCCTGAAAAGCATCGAGCCACCGAATGCCACCACAAATATTGCACCAGATGACAAAAGATGGCAGCTCTGACATCCAACCCGCTCTCGTTTCCATGGCGACAGATGAAGCTTTGGCTGAGTCTCTCCCATCAGTAAGCAGGGCCCCCCCTGCCCCCTCCCCCCCCACACACACACACTTTACTGTTGTGTACCCATATTCTCTCTAATACCACTTGCAGCAGAAGGTGTGTCGGATATTTTACATAATGTAACGGGCTATCGGGTCTTCATACGAGCGCGATGTTATAAGAATCGAGGCTCTACAGAAGCATGGCGGTGTTTAACCGTATATAGCGTAGGGGAAACCGGGGCAAGATGATACACTTGACACAAATTTTGGCGCGATTAAAAACATACTCGACGTAACTAAAATTCCTATTGTGCCTTTAATTACTCCAGACCAGCACTTCGAAATACACAGAGCTGAGACTCGACAATGCACAGTGTAGCACACTGTACCGCATACAGGAGAAGGCGGCACTGCAGATAAGGCGTAAGGTGCATTTTGGAGAATACACGTTAAGTGCACGTAACCCACCTGTGGTCCGCACAACTCACGGGCTGCCGCGATTTACACTGCAATCACGACATCTCGTCTTCAGTCCGGGAATTCTTGGCACAAAACTGAGCTGACGGCACCACGCGACACTCTTGGTGCTGATGTTCACTGCCTTGATCCTGTGGCTACAGATCCACTGCCTCCTGCACAGCAACTTCTCCAGAGAGGGCGATCCAGTGCTTCCGCTTTCAGATTCTAGTATCCTCTCTTTTACTTATGTCGTCCAGTAGCCGCTTACATCTCCTTTATCGTCTTCTCTTCCCTTCTGCCTTTCCTTCAATAACACATTTTAGACGGCAGTTCCTATGCAAGATGTGACCAATCCAGTTAGCCTTCCTTCGTGTTATGTAGCAGAAGTGCGTGCACATATCATATTGTGGACGAACACAGCGAGTGTTTCACGGTTGGCGAAACTGCCCGCACTCGATGACCCTGAAAGAAGCTACCACCTGTAACATGTATATGTTTCGGAGAATCTTGCTGTTTCCATCATCAGTGGGAAAGTCAGCCGAGCAGGGAAGAGTGGCATATAACACAGGTATAAATCCTGAAAATGACGGCACAAAATTCCTCCGAAACGTCGGTACCTGTCCACCAAACTGCACCGCGCCAATAACCTCAATATTCCCTTGCTGTAAAAAGAACAATCCGTCTCGTGTTTATAAAATTCTGACGCGGAATGTACCCTCAGCCCTCGCAAGGCAATAATGACGGGCAATTGTGGGATCTGTGCGCGCCACCCGCCTTTCTTCTGCGCAGCTGTTGCGTTGTGGGCTACAAACGGCAATATGCCAATGTGCCTGCTATTTGGGCCAAACTGACCAGCTTTTTGGTTGGTGGTTGTTTGCACTTCAGCCCGCGGGGGGGGGGGGGGGGA
>BLKM01008433.1:127052-140684 GCA_013340265.1 Coptotermes formosanus
CAGCTGTAGACTGAAATGACCTGCATAAAGAGGAGACCCACGATTTGGATCCTTCAACAGATATTACTCGGGTTGATGGGATTGGCGGGGCATGTGGCACGTATGTGGGGGAAGAGAAATGCCTGAAGAGTTTTGGTGAGGAAACCGCCTGGAAGATCTAAGCTGAGATGAGAGGATAATTTTGGTCTTGTTGAAAGGACTGAACTGTGGCGAAAATTCTGAAGTTAATTGCGGGGGGGGGGGGGGGCTGCAAAAGAAGCATGCACGGCAACTTCGATTTTGTGTGCGGAAACAGTTTTCTCTGTGAAGTAAAAATGGTTTCCTTAAATATTACTTATTTTAGGCTTAAAAGTGTTAAATACAAAACGCAAAGTTAGTTCACAGGGTTACCGCACTGCCTAAGTGGCACTCGTGTCGTTTCTACCCCCCAAATTCGTGCGCCTGCCATTTTGTTACTACCACTTGTGGGAAACTGAACAGCACAATAGATATGACTGAAGACGGAGGCACCACGCCCCTCCGAAACGTCGGTAAGTGCTGACCTGTCGTCACGGTGTAATAAGACTTAATCTTCACCAGAGACCAAGTTTCACACCCATGAAACATCGGCACCGTAGCACTGTAGATACATTCATAATCCGACTGATATTAAATTCATCGGCGAGGTCACTAAATCAGTTCACGATAAACGTTTAATGAAGCAGAATATGAACGCGCTGAGGGCCGCAGGGACTGTGTATAAACACCAAGCCAGACAGTAACTTGCTGTAAAGTGGTTACGAATTCACGGCGGTAATTGCACTCAGTGATCCAGTTCATTGCTGACAGCGGAGGCTTTAAAGTTCAACGAAATATCTTGCAACAGGGCTGGAGTGTTCACGCCGAGCATGGGTGAACACAAACTGCATGCTGACGATCAACACAAAAGGCACAACGCAATCTTAAACTTCGGAAAAATAAATGTAACCTCAATTACATATAAAGATTCAGTCCGTACCGCGCAGTAAACACACTCCGTCTCGGTTTCAGTGCTGTTTAGTGAAACATAAGGTGGACCTTTTCCTGGTTGACCGATCAACGGCGGCCAAATGGTCGGCGGCCCGTGCGTCGTACTGCGCATGTCGGGAGGAGTAACAGCAGGTGAAGGGAGCTGGACAAACTACCGCAGTGACAATAACCTTTAGCAAGTCTACAGCGATGGAAAGTTTTAACTTGTGTGCTTTGCATACAGTTTATATGGGGAAGGAATTTGCGTCAGAAGAGGCGAAACATGTGGGTGCAGCCAATAATTATAGAGAGAGCGGAGTTCGGAATATGTAGCCCATCGCCTGTGCAATTTTTACCCAAACGCTGGCAATGTAGACTCTGTTTCTACGTTCACAGTGAGAGGCACAGTAGACTGCCTGGTGGTCCTTAACTAGATGAATCAACTTTTCTACATTCATTTCCTAAGGCAAAATAACAGCCGTCATGCCCGGTCACTGGAGTCCGAGTGATGAAAATGAAACAAGAGGT
The DNA here is from genome assembly GCA_013340265.1 of Coptotermes formosanus. Lineage (NCBI taxonomy): Eukaryota > Metazoa > Arthropoda > Insecta > Blattodea > Rhinotermitidae > Coptotermes > Coptotermes formosanus. The sequence goes on from BLKM01008433.1 coordinate 128,568, forward strand.
TTCAAGGCCCTTGACTCAGCAAGACTCGCGGGACTCGACTCTGCAGGTGTCTGGGCCTTCCAGAGAGCGGCAACAGTAAGCAAGCCGAACTGTATCTGCCGCTTCTGTCTTCGCGCGTCTGACGGAATCCACTCGACTGTGTTGGTGCGTGCACGCGGACACTATACAGTACATGAGATGGCTAAGATAACGGCATGCGCATGCGCCAGATTTAAAAACACGCACACAGCGCAAGCGCACTGCGCGGAGATGATCTTAAAATGAACTTAAAACGGAGCGCAAACAGAAAGAAGGGGTGTGGAATGGATTCACGTGGGTGAGGACATGACCCAATGCCAGGCTGGTATGAACACTGTAATGAATCCCTGGTTTTCATTAAGGACAGAAACTTTCTTGGCCAGCTTAGCAACTATTAGTTTGTCAATAAGGGCTATGCTCCTTGGTGTTACTAAGTTTTCGGTTTTAACAGAGGGAAGAAAACCAGAAGTGCTTTCCACTCAGCCGAAACAGCTTTACTGCTAAAAAAATTACTTTTTGTTTACAGTAACCAGCTACACGTTTCGGCTTTTCAATAAAGCCATCATCACGATAAACCACCATAAAAATAAACGTACAAAAGTACCCTTACATCACACACCAACTGAATACACATCATTACTGTAAACAAAAAGGAATCTGTTACCAATAAATTTGTGCTGATAGGGTGGGAAGTATTTTTGGCTTCATATTAGAAAACACACCGGGCTGACACACACCAAGATTAGAGGAAAGAAACACCGCGTCAAAGGAGACCTGCTGCACCTCTGTGATTGCTTGACACACAAGCAGTCTGCTGTACCCGTATGGCACTGCCACATTATTCAACACGTGCTGCCAACTGCTGCACAAAACACCAGCCGATGAGTCCTCCTGTATTCCTCCCTTCTGCTTTGTTCCCATATGCAACTTTCCACCGATTCCCCTTTACTATGCATTACTCCTCTTCCTGTCAGTTCCACATTTTCATTTTTTGTCATATACAACTGATTGCCGTTTTTGAATATATCGGATTTAGAACTGTAAATGTTGGCTTCACATTTGCATTCCGACAATATTTATTCTATCACAGCAATTTTGCACTTTCACAATGAAAACACGGCGAGTAATAAACCGGCAGCAGGGGCACTGCGCATGCGTTAATTCATAAAGACCGGATTACATGTTCAGTTTAAAACACGCCTGAATTCAAATTTATGCACAGCTGTCAGCAGGTATAGCACACCAAAAAATAATAGTACTGACTCGCAGGCACAATACACAACTGCCTTCAGAACTGGAATCCATCAGCTATTGGTCACAAATATCTGAAGCTCTGACTTCCCCATTCGAAACCACTGCCAAGGTCAAGCTTGTACTCGTCAGTCAACCACAATGACTGGATACATGGATCGCATGGTGAACAGTGCAGCTTAGGCCTCAATCCTTGAAATTGAAGGCAATGTGTTCCTTCGAAACGTCGGGAAAGGCTCATTCAGCGACAGAGCGTCACATCCCAGGAGACGTGCGTCATCAGGTGACAGAATGACGACAAAACTGTGTCTCATCCAGACAGAGGCCGCAGCAAAAGAACGTCAGTGCAGCAGCACAGAAACGTGCACGTCACCTGGCCTGAACTGCACGATTTGGACCCACGTTTCTGTTTCGTTACGAGTTTGACTGTGAGCAGCAGGTAAGCACATCACTGGGACATAAATCTCAAGGTGTGTTTGTTACGGTGCTAGGAGGGTAATTAACCCAAGTACTTGCACACCTGCTGTTTGCTTCTCGCTGCATGCGGCACAGATTTCAGATGTCAGACACGCTGTGATTTACTGCCTTCAACCCCCCACCCCCCGTCAGAGGGCGGGACAAACATACCACACCTCACATGTTCACCACTCGACTCAGTGTTGCACTACAGGTGTTTGCCGACGTTTCGAAGCACTTTGGTGCCTCCATCTTCATAGCTGAGACCCCCATTAACCAGATGCACGCAGCATAATTTTTATGCTAATTGCCAGGATCAGGTGGTCGATATATTAGTCTTCAATGGAAGTCAACGTTCATGACCGAGAACACAACAGCCCGCCAAAGGTCCAACATCCAGTCCACACCTTCGTAACATAATTGTTTAAGACGAACCTCACCACCGTCTTCCTCCCCACTCTCCACTTGCCAAGTGACAGCTTCCGTTCAGTCCGCCCGCCACACTTCTGCACGGCCCGTTACACCGTCCCCACGGTTCCATCTTATTTCATTCTATCGCCCTAACAGTGTCACTTTCCCCACCTGCACGCGGTACCAAAAACGCCTGTTCTGTTCGCAATACAAGTAGGTGGGCACAGTCATGAGATTATTTGCAACACACCACCGTCAGTGCCCTCTAGAACTCACTGTGGTAACTATACATACCACCTTACTTAACTTCAAGCAACTTTGCATTTTACCCACACAGTGTATTTATTTAATTAATTAATTTATTTATTCACGTTATTGCCAAAAATGAAGGGCGATTATTTGCCTAAACATCATTAGCTGGTTGGTTTTGTAATGCACACGGCCTGTGTTCTCTGTGAGTTACGAACTCGAATTTTCATTACTTTTACGGACCTCTTACGCACATTTATATCAGAACAGAAACAACTGAACAAAGCGGTCAGACTGTGTGTATATTAGAGACAACAGGGCCAGTCACTTGCAGTCAGTTCGCTGCCACATAAAATCTGACACTGCCCGCTCGTCCTGTCCGCATCCTAGTACAAGCGAACTACACAGGTCTCTCGTATGACGGTGACAGACAGACAGACAGACAGACATTATTCCATTGAAATGCTGTCTGCGTGACCTCACCCGCTCAGCCCGTATTTAACCACTGCCCCACATAAACACATCTGGCTTGTCCCATAATTCTAGCACGCATTATTTGCTCTCTCGTCCACTACGCAGCGCTGCGTTCCGCATATGATCATCGCCGCCCCCCCCGCCCTCGCAATGAATTAATCAGTTCCCGTCGACAGCGTCTCTGCTGCCAGGGATTAGGGTTAGCACAGCGCAGTGGCCACTTCGCATTTTAATGCTGTCTACGTCCCTCGCAGGACATTCAAAATCCCTAACCGCCTGAAGCCATGGCAGGTAAAAGAAAATGCAACTGTAAAACAGAGGTGGTCATGGCGGCTTGCTCAGTTTTAATTCCCATGTACGACGCTAGGTGGCTCTGGAAAGTCTGCAATGAGTCTGGTGTTCGATCGCAGGTCAGTCCATATGGGATTTGTGGTGGACAAAGTGGCACTGTGACAGGTTTCTCTCCCAGTACTTCGGTTTTGCCCTGTCAGTGTCATTCCACCGGTGCTCCACACTCATCTTCGTCTATCAATGACACTACACGTGTATAACCTTAGCGACAGACAGCGTCGTTCAACAAGACATTTAAAAAACACATACCACCAGGTTTAACATTCGGAAGATGAATTTTCCCCACACAGTGTGTTTATGTGTTTCGTGTAATTCTCACGGTAAACAGGCTGACAGGCAGGCAAAATTAGACTGGAGACAACTGCATAATTATGAGCTTCACGGTTTGCACTCCTCAGCCAGTGTTATTCGGGTGATAAATTCAAGGAAGACGAGACAGGGTGGGCATGTGGCAGGTACAGGGGTACAGGGGAGGCACGAACAGTTTTTGTACGAAACAATGAAGGAAATAGACCGCTTGGGAGACCTGGGCACAGATATGATAATATTAAAATGACTCTGAAAGAAATAAGGTAGGGGTATGCGGATTGGATTCATCTGGCTTTCGACAGACAAGTTATGGGCTGTTGTGAGAACGTTAATGAACCCTTGGGTTCCCTACAATGTTGACAGCTTCTTAACTAGCTGAGGAACTGTCAGCTTTTCATTAAGGATTCTGCTCCACGCAGTAAGTTAGTCATTACTTTCCTGGCCGTTTAATCTGGGGAATGTGCGTCAATATTATCTGCGCGTAAGTTGTGATACCGGTTGTCGTGACAGGAAATTGCCGACGTTTCGAATAAACCTGCTACCTTGATGACGCAGACAGCATGTTCCTCCGACAACTCTGTAAATGTCTACCAGACTACACGGCGTCATACACCAGCAGTAATAGCCATCGGCACCTCGCATTGGCATGCGTTCTGCTTCATTATAAGACGTTCCCCGCCAAGCGCGGGGAAAAATCGAAGGAAAGCGCGGGAAGTGGCCGCCCCTTTGTCCGCCCGCCGGTTCTCTAATGCGATAGACAACATCATTAATAATCCCGCGTAACACAGGGGGCGGGCAGGAGGGGCCGGCGGATCAAACATGATAATTAGCGGCATGGTTTCCTCACAAACCGCACAATAAGCTCGCGTTACAAGCGCAATTTAAACACTGCAGTGTTGTAAACTGGAACACAGTGTCATGTAGAACACGACAGCACGTTGTAAACTGTAACATACACCGTCAATGTCATGTAAAACATGGCAGCGGCTTGTAGACTGTAACATAAATCGTTCGTGACATGTAAAACATGGCGGCTTGTTCTAAGCTGTAACATAAACCGTCAGTGCCACGTAAAACATGGCGGCTTGCTGTAAACTCTAACATAAAGCGTTAGTGACATGTAAAACATGGCGGCTTGTTGTAAACTGTAACAAAAACCGTCAGTGCCACGTAAAACATGGCGGCTTGTTGTAAACTGTAACAAAAACCGTCAGTGCCACGTAAAACATGGCGGTTCGTTGTAAACTGTAACATAAACCGTCAGTGCCACCTAAAACATGGCGGCTTGTTGTAAACTGTAACATAAACCGTCAGTGCCACCTAAAACATGGCGGCTTGTTGTAAACTGTAACATAAACCGTTAGTGACATGTAAAATATGGCGGCTTGTAAACTGTAACATAAACAGTCAGTGCCACGTAAAACATGGCGGTTTGTTGTAAACTGTAACAGACAGTTATATGGTTACACTACCTACCTACCTACCTACCTACCCACCCACCCACCCACCCACCCACCCACCTACCTACCTACCTACCCACCCACATACCTACCTGCCTACCTACCTACCTACCTGTCTGTCTGTCTGTCTGTCTGTCTGACTGACTGACTAACTAAGACTGTGTTTCCACAACAGTAAACATTCCGACAGCGAGCCGCAATACCCCTTTCACTCCACACAGTAACCACGTTACGGGCTGGACAATCCGGGTTTCGATTCCTGGCACGGTCAACAAACTATGTCTGTCCTTCTGTCTGTCGGCCTGTCTGTCTGTAACCTATCGTCTGCGACCAAACGACTCGTAGGATTTTCTTTAAATTCGGTGTAGCAGTTATTTACAGAACGCTGTGGAGCCGGCGCGAGTGTCGTGGAAACCGGCCCAGTGACCCACACTTTGTTCAGCGGGGTGCATAAATTTCAGTTGCAATTTAAAGAAAAAAAACTTGATTGATTTAGGCAGTGTCTTTGCGTTGTACACGTTACAATTCGGAGGAACGCACTGCCTCCATCTTCAAGGTATAAATACTGAAAAGTTTTCGAGTTTGGCCGTCAGTGTCACACTGTCACTGTGCAGACTGCGCTGTGGCTTGTCAAGAATCCCGTAACCAAACAACAGGTCAGTCTGGCCTCCTACACAAAGGGCAGCATCCACGGGCGTCTAGAGCCGCCCCCCCCCAAAAAAAATTGAACACAAATCGATAGTCGTGTTAACTGGCCGGGGGGGGGGGGGCGCTTATCTCTCGCATGTTAAAATGTTCCGTATTCTGGGCTTGTAAAAGCTTGCTCCTGTAAACTAGGTTTCCCTCACTGCATGACTTGCAGGCGTCATCACGACAAGAGCGCCTACGTCTGTCCGTCTATCTACCCGTTCACTTGCTCCTAAAAATTCGGGCCTGCGGCGACGCACTGACCGATACACAGCTGTTCTGTATCCGCTCTTATCAAAGAATATTAGACAGACTGAGGGGGTCCGAGAACAGGCTGCCGGGGCAGTACTTGCACCTAAGGGGCAGGAACGCCAGGAAGCTGGAGAAAACTGCATAATAAGGGCCCACATGGTGTGTCCTATGCAGTACTTCAGGGCCATCAAACCGAGGAGGATGAGACTGGTGGGGAATGCGACATCGCCAAACAAGAGAAATGCATACAGAGTTTTGGCAAGGAAACCCGACAAGGGTACTTGGAACAAACAGACATGGTTAGAGGATACTATTAAAATGTGCACTCCAAAAGTACGATGGCTGGTGTCGTTTGGATTAATCTCGTTCAGAACAGCCACAAGTGGCGGGCTCTTGTGAATACGGTGATGAACATTCGGGCTCCATTCAATGTGGGGTACTTCTGCAGTAGCCACGGCACTGAGAGGTTTTCCAAAACGACTCTGCACCATGTAGCTCCTTAACAACAGAAAAGAGTGCAAATCATGAAGCTCTTCTTTATGTATTTTTCTCCATCCTCCTGGTCCTCCCCGCTGTGTCCAACTGTTCCCCTCAGCACCCTGCTTTCGGACACCCTCAGTCTGTTTCGTCCCTTTGGATGGAAGATAAAGTTTCACACCCAAACGGAACAACAGGCAACATTACAGTCACGCAGTCTAAATGTCTGAACCACTGGCGTCAGGAGAACTGGTAACGTGGTGTCAGATATTTAAACACGTTAAAAATTACAAAGATGGAAACAACGCGAACATTTGAAGGCTGAGTGCGACTAACACATGGCAGTGCGTGTCTACAGCGGCACACAGGAATCAGTAAACTGTGCGGTTACACACTCGGTCTCGGTTATAAAAACCAGTCAGTTAATGCTGTATAGGGAAATAATAGCTGTTTGTTCTGAGATCCACACAAAACACACAAACACACTGTGTGGGCAGAACGTAGAATTTGTGAATGTTAAACCTGGCGGTATATAAAGTCCGTACCGCGCAGTAAACACACCCCGTCTCGGTTATAAAAACCAGTCAATTAATGCTGTATAGGGAAATAATGGCTGTTTGTTCTGAGATCCACACAAAACACATAAATACACTGTGTGGGCAGAACGTAGAATTTGTGAATGTTAAACCTGGCGGTATATAAAGTCCGTACCGCGCAGTAAACACACCCCGTCTCGGTTATAAAAACCAGTCAGTTAATGCTGTATAGGGAAATAATCGCTGTTTGTACTGAGATCCACACAAAACACATAAATACACTGTGTGGGCAGAACGCAGAATTTGTGAACGTTAAACCTGGCGGTACACACAGTAACCACTGGGCTTTAAGGGGTTAAAGTATGGTAGATATGCGACCAGTGTCACAATAACTGGAGTGTAGCAAGAAGTAATACCACTGCGCCATCTGTTATCGTCCACGAAGTTTCATGCACAAAGTTCTGAACGCTTTGCAACTCGCAAGGTAGCCTAACGTGAAATTATTTTTGGCCGCTCATTGTTCGAGGAATGCTGTACGAGATTACTCAGAAACAAAGCCGCTATCTGCCGCCTGATCTGTCACACGGGAACAATGGCGGGCGCGCACCATTTGCAGCTCTCTCTATGGGCAACTGGATGGCTGAGTCGGTAATAACATCAAACTTGCAGGAACCCGATGATCTGATAAGTCGAAATCAACAAGTTAGGAAATGCACGCTTCGGCAACGCGCTACAAGCCGGAAGATCGCGGGTTCGATTCCCGATGGTGTCACTGGAAATTTTCATTGACATAATCCTTCCGGCTGCACTATGGCCCTGGGGTCGACTCAGCCTCTAACACATATGAGTACCAGGAATATTTCCTGGGGGGTAAAGTCGGCCGGTGCGTACGGCTGACAACCTTACCACCTTCCTGTGCCGACTGTCTTGAAGTCTTGGAGCCTCAACCTCCTGGAACCCCGAGGAACTGTCCAGGCCTGTAATGGGACTGCTTTCCTTTTTTTTTTTCCACTGACTATTCTGGAACCGTCGATCTGCTGTTGCATTCTTGAACGTCAACTGTAGACGCTCTGGCGTAAAATAGATTGCAACAAAGGTTTGCAAATGGCGCACTCTGTGACGCAGGACTCAGCACGTCGCACGGTACGACAGCATGCACACGCTTCATCCATTTGGATCAAGAAAAGAAAAACCACGGCCTTCCCTGTGCCGATTTTCGCGAAACTCACAGATGTTCACCAGCAGCACGTGCAGATCTGCTGTACCGAATTTCACACAACTCGGACGGCAAATGTAAGTAGTTTGGCCAGGAGTTCACTAACGCCCCGCAGTAAAATATGACTTTCCTCCCAGCCAATTTTAACGACACGCACAGGCGAATGTCTGTGGAAATCTCACACACAGGACGGCTTCCAAATCGGGTGAAATTTTAGAAAGCACAGCAACATTACATTTACGCCCGTAAGTAAAGACAGGCGTTCAGTGCAGTTTTTACGAAGCTCACAGACACTGCGCAGAATGACGTGAAGATGTCCTGCACTGTACTGCACAGACACTGTGCAGAATGACGTGAAGATGCTCTGTACTGCACAGACACTGTGCAGAATGACGTGAAGATGGCCTGCACTGTACTGCACAGACACTGTGCAGAATGACGTGAAGATGGCCTGCACTGTACTGCACAGACACTGTGCAGAATGACGTGAAGATGGCCTGCACTGTACTGCACAGACACTGCGCAGAATGACGTGAAGATGGCCTGCACTGTATCGCACAGAAGTGGGCAGCGAAGTATGGTAAAGTGCACGTTCACTGGCGTCAGTTAGCAACGCATGCTGTCACCGGGCACACTTTCAGTCCACTCGTGCTTGTTCGAAAGGTTTTGCACAAAAAAAAAAAACTCTTACGTCGAATTTCCTGGAAATCCGACGAACGGTATGGTCGCTGATACTATCAAAGACGGACGGGCGTCGTCTCCACACACAGCTTGCCTCAGCACGCCCAAAATGACCAGTTTCTCTACAACTTATGCTCCACACATTTATCTCTCTGATAAACACTTAACCAGCCACACTCCAGACGCGCACAGAAATGTGTGTAGCTCGTGACGTAGTGTCCGCCACCGCCACACAACGGAAGGCATCAAACTGTCAAACCATGGGCCACCGCCACACAACGGAAGGCATCAAACTGTCAAACCATGGGCCACCGTCACACAACGGAAGGCATCAAACTGTCAAACCATGGGCGACTTTTTAACGTAAAACAGTCGCAGCAGGCGGTCGACTCGGCGAAGTGGTTGGGATTCAGTTGATCCTGAAGCAATGCATCTATGGCTCTCGGCTGCAGTACTTCCAGTTCTCTTGTGAAGTCACGTGGAGTTTCCACAGCCCTCGTTCCACAGTTCCAGTTATGGCATCTTCATTAGTTACCGTCCATACAGCTCGGGGGCTACGCGCATACAAAAATGCCGGCAATGCTTGCTATCATTCGGTGCAGAATCTTTTGCCCTCCAGGTTGCTATCCAAAAATACAAAGATTAGGGTCTACAGAGCTTTAATTTTACCTGTTGTTTTGTATGGGTGTGAAAATTGGTCTCTCACACTGAGAAAGGAACAAAGGCTGAGGGTGTTCGACAATAGGGTGCTGAGGAGGATATTTGGGCCTACAAGGGACGAGGCGACAGGGGAGTGGAGAAGACTACATAACGAGGAACTTAATGACCTGTAATCATTACCAAATATTACTCAGGCGACCAAATCGAGAATGAGATGAACGGGGTATGTAGCACGTATGGGGGAAAAGAGAGGTGCATACAGGATTTTGGTGGGGAGATCTGAGGGAAGGCGACCACTTGGGAGACCTAGGCGTAGAGGGGAGGATAATATTAAAATGGATCTTCAAGAAGTTGGATGCAGGGGCATGGACTGGACTGAGTTGGCTCAGGATAGGGACAGGTGGCGGGCTCTTGTGAATGCGGTAATGAACCCCCGGGTTCCATAAAATGCGGGAAATTTCTTGACTAGCTGAGAAACCGTTAGCTTTTCAAGAAGGCCTCTGCTCCACGTTGCTGCCATCTCCTGGGTAAGGCCCAGCAGTATAACGTACCGCATATCTCCGTGCAGCAGCACCAACTCCATTATTACATGCACTGAGGGTTAACAGCACGTCGCGGTATTCGTGGAGTGTGCGCTCCGTAATTACTGGATCACAACTGTGCCCTGACGTGCACTCCGTGTTTCGGCACACCTAACAAGGTGCTTCACCATCGTTACACATCACACGGCTGAGAAGCGTGTTGCCGCACTTGACGGTGACCGCCATCTTGAAAAATAACGAAGTGAGGAAGTACGCTGTGTTACACGTTGTAACATTTTGACTGAACAAGGCTCCACACTGTGGGACCTTCAGCACGCACTGCTTCTCATCCTGCACAGCAGTCACATTACAACCGACCCGTCATTTCTGTATGGTTAAGGGCGGTTATTTTTCACAAAATAAATGTTGGAGGGGGAGCGGAATGAGGAAGGACGGGCAAAACCGGCTGGTTCCGCTCCAGCACCCCGAGTTGACGACCTTGTTAGTCCAAGAAGGATCGAGGCAGTAATTTAGCCCGGTGTACCAGTGCCGATGTCTGCCTCACTGCCTGGATGAATGGCAGTGGTGTGACAAGCAGAACTGGAACTCTGAATAGTCCTGAATATTGTGTTACCTCGGATTGACGCCGTGTTGTTTGGTACATCTTTACAGACAGTCGGATGAACGTAATATTCACATCTTAAGGGTGTCGAAAAAATTTTGGAAAAAAAGTGCACCTGTTAATTACCTCTTAACCCTTAAAGCCCAGCGGTTACTGTAAGTACCGCCGGGTTTAACATTCACAAATTCTACGTTCTGCCCACACAGCGTGTTTATGTGTTTTGTGTGGATCTCAGAACAAACAGCCATTATTTTCCTATACAGCATTAACTGACTGGTTTTTATAAACGAGACGGAGTGTGTTTACTGCGCGGTACGGATTTTATATTCCGTCAGGTTTAACATTCACAAATTCTACGTTCTGCCCACACAGTGTATTTATGTGTTTTGTGTGGATCTCAGAACAAACAGCCATTATTTCCCTATACAGCATTAACTGGCTGGTTTTTATAGCCGAGACGGAGTGTGTTTACTGCGCGGTACGGACTTTATATTCCGCCAGGTTTAACATTCACAAATTCTACGTTCTGCCCACACAGTGTATTTATGTGTTTTTGTGGATCTCAGAACAAACAGCGATTATTTCCCTGTACAGCATTAACTGGCTGGTTTTTATAACCGAGACGGAGTGTGTTTACTGCGCGGTACGGACTTTATATTCCGTCAGGTTTAACATTCACAAATTCTACCTTCTGCCCACACAGTGTGTTTATGTGTTTTGTGTGGATCTCAGAACAAAGAGCGATTATTTCCCTGTACAGCATTAACTGACTGGTTTTTATAACCGAGACGGAGTGTGTTTACTGCGCGGTACGGACTGAATTTTTAAATATAATTCACATGACAATTACCTCAACCACAATCAGAGTTACGTGAAAAATGTACTACTTAATCTTCTCTACAAATTGTTGTGCCGAGTCACGTACGAATTAATCTTGAGACGCGTGCAGAAAGGTATGTGCGGTTGTATTAGGAGCGCACGTTACTTTTGGTCCACACCAATAAAAAGTCTTCAATACGAAATTTGATAAAAATTCAATGAGCGATTCTCAAGTTTCTTCGTGCGTACAGAGGGACGGAAGGACAGATTTTAATAAGCACTCTGCACAGACGGCAGGAATCATGCTGCATGAAGAGACAGCAGACAATGCCGGGGGATTAACTCAGTGAAAATCTGTATTATTTATAGACTCACTCCGTACCGCGCAGTAAACACACTCCGTCTCGGTTATAAAAACCAGCCAGTTAACGCTGTAGACGGAAATAATCGCTGTTTGTTCTGAGATCCACACAAAACACATAAATACACTGTGTGGGCAGAACGTAGCATTTGTGAATGTTAAACCCGGCGGTACATAAAGTTCGTACCGCGCAGTAAACACACTCCGTTTCGGTTATAAAAGCCAGCCAGTTAACGCTGTATAGGGAAATAATCGCTGCTTGTTCTGAGATCCACACAAAACACACAAACACACTGTGTGGGGCAG
>BLKM01008440.1:0-26439 GCA_013340265.1 Coptotermes formosanus
TATAAGCCAGGGTCTTTACAAGTTCTTTATCCCTATAAAACATTTTAGGTCACTGTACTTTCGAAAGACTCGAAGTTTCTTTTAAACAACTTGAGAAGTCTCTAAGCTAGCAGCAACTTCTGTTTCAGTGTATGATTTTTTAAAGTGTCTTATTACTAGAATTATTTTAGTGTACAGAACATTTGATGATGGTGAGCGGGTTTTTATTGTATGCCAAGTTTACCAATTTGTACTCCAAAAGTGATAGGTCTGTGTTAAATGTACTGACATTTTCACGCAGAGATACACGTTACTTAAATATAGACATCTTTACAAGTACAAATCATACGAAACCTTTTCTCTATGGATAAATATTAACAAAAAGAAAATGAATTGCTGATCCTTAGCCATACAACAACACCGTGCAACGTGGAGTAAACGATTTACTGTGCATAAAATAGCACGCACTTTGAAAGTAGGCCGTGAATTCAGCTTTTGAGTACACCTGTTGTCTCTTGCTAATCCAAATGAGCTATAGCTTTCGTAATATCTGTGGTGTAGCACGAATGTATGCTTTCATACAGCAATTTTATTGATTGGCATGAAAGAGTTTGCCGGAACTCTACACAAGGCCGTGCCGTGGCTCAGGTCGTTGGTTGTCGGACTCTCGCCACGCTGGCCTGGGTTCAGTCCCAGGTTATTTCATATGGGATTTGTAGTGACAAAGTGACACTGGGAAAAAGACATTCTCCGAGAATTGTGGTCTTTCGCTTTCAGTGTCATTTCACCAGTGCTCGATAGGCATTCCGGCGTCTATTTCCGATGATACTTAAGTTTGGCATCTGATGTCATTAAACAACACACTTAAAAACCACAGAAATCTTCAGGTTTTGTGAACTCAAGACGTGTTGCGATGTGCTAGTGTACACCGCGCTGAAATAATAGACTCTTCAGATCGTCCTTGGTAAGTGACAAATTGTTATTGGCGACTGAGAAAATATTTAATGATTCGCGTGGTACACACATTTTAAATTTTGTGTCTGGTAATGAAAGTCCACAATTTAGGCGAGAAGAATGTCTGCGTGGCTGATGCACTTAGCCAAGATTGTGAAATTACGTGATGGGCTTGCCAGTGATTCCAGTCTTCAGTTAACATTTTTCAAAAGCAATGTTCGCCGGTCTGGGTGCTCTGTGGCTGTTGCGTCTGGGCTGTAAGCGACCCGCCCCGACCTTACTCTCCTGACCCGCTTCATGACGCTCTGAATGCTGTTTAGTATTTTCTCCTCCACGCCATCTGCTCCGCTCCGTCACAAGGTAACAGGCAGGCATTGTGTCATGGACTTTGAAGTTCATCTATTGCAGATACAAATTTATGCAAATCGAATCAAAAAGTAAAGAAAGATTGATAACCTACCATGAATTCTGTTGTTAACAAATAAAGATGTTGGTATTGTTGCTTTTCTTCATAATTATTTAGGTATGTGCTGTAAACAAAATGTTTCAACCAAATCTGTTTTTTCTGCATTTACTTATACCCGTACTGTACGTCCCACCGCATGTTTAAAGACTGGCTATTTGTTAGAAAGTGTATCAAGTATGATACGAGTTACGTGCGCATTAATGTTGAATCATAACCGACCAAAATGCAATTCGCCCGGTAGACCACCGGTACCAAATTTAGTCAGTATATAGGTTGAGCCGCTTGGAAACTTCAAGAAGCGGACGAGCAGATATGCATCTTCCCCATAATGAGCTTGTTTTAAGTTCATCCAAATTAATGACTTTGCATGAAGTCGGTTACGTTGTGCAATGCAGCAGCATGCAGTGCTTGTGTTATTTGTGGCGCCCTTGAAGGTATTTCTGCCAGGATTTGTATATAATTATTTCTTCATGAAAGAAAACTGTCACTAATTACGTATTACTACGCATACGCATCAAGCTTCCCTGCCAAATGTCTTGGATGTCCAGTCTCTAAAGCTGCATTTCTCAACCTTTCTTCCATGGCGGAACCCCAAAAATAATATTTCATATTTCGAGGAAATTCTGTCTGTGAAAACGTTTGCAGGCCTGACAAAGCTTTAAGCGGGGAGCGCAGTTCATTTACTTCTACATTACTGTACAGAAAGTTTATGCGTACTGAGCTGCTGCTACACACACACACACACACACACACACACACACACACACACACACACACACAAATATATGTGTATATATCTGCATAATTCGACGTTTCCTGTTTTTTCGACGTGTATTTGAAAGTTTTCGTGGTGTTTCAACAATTTTTGCACCTATTTCACGTTTTCTCGCGTAACCCGTGACGATGTTCTGCGGAACCCTGGTTGGAAAATACTGCTCTAAAGTGTCATCATTTAATGTTTGGGTGTCATATTTATATTTTCATGTGTAATTCAGGATGTCAAATAAAAAAAATCCAGGTACATTAAAACACAATTTCTCCATATGATACCATTATATGAAAGCAACACTATCTTGTCTTTACATTCTTGTCTTGCTATTGTATCCTTTCATTTATTTCATCCTACTTTGTTTTCTTAAGGAAAGAAATTAAGTGTATAAGATCACGAAAACGATATGTGTGTGTTTGTCTGCCTCTCCTTCCCCCTTACACCTTTTGAAAAAATTGATCTATTTTTTCGAAAGTTGGTGTAGACGTTTTGCCATTGTCTTTGTGACCACTTTCTAATAACCAGTTTATTATAGCTTATAAAACAATAAGGCGGACACAAGAATTTGTGAGGTGGAAGCGACTTTCCTATCACCCGAATACCGAATTTATTTGTGCCATACATAATTTCAGTCGAAGAGTGATTGCCATGGGCAATCATTCTTCGCAAGTATCACACAAAAGCTGAATGTCTAATCAGTAGTTCATTCATGACCACAGATCATCTAGTATTTTCATAACCTCGAAGTCTATCATGATCCTCAATGACTTTGTCTGTATATGGAGTTAAAGGGCGAGAAGAATGCACATTTGACAGTTTGCAGGATTGATTCTGCTACTTATTCAAAACGTTGTGGGTGCCCCGTCCTTTTCCAAGTTAGTTCCATGTTGGTAACCCCTCTGAAATACGTCTACGCCTCTATCTAAACCCCAAATATTTATGCTTTTATCTGTTTGTTTCCAGGTAATTCATTTTACCTTTCAGGTACTCCCTGTTGTGTCCCTGAAATGTCTACGCTGTTCAGATTGCCTGTATTAATTTTGCTCGGATTCTGTAACCATTCCAGCTTAAGCTTGCTAACTTTAGACTAACAATTTTAAACATTCTTTTTTAATCACGGCTTGTGCTGCCTCAGTTCGTAACAGCCTACACTCTCTTTAGGAGATTTTGATTTTGAAACGCTACTGCCGTCCGTATTTTCTAAGTTTTCCGAAACTGCACCTCTTTTTCGAGATTTTTAACCCTTTTCGTTTCTTAAATATCCACATCCTTGAGCTTCTTGAGATCGAATCTCTCCATATCGAATTTCTGCGCCGTTTACTTACTGACAGTCTTTCCCTAACTACTCTTGCTATTGGTACCACCACCACCACGACCACCACCACCACCACCACCACCACCACCACCACCACCACCACCACCACCACCGTCTCTACTTCTGTTACTACTAACCTGTGACCTGTTTGCAATTCAAAGCAATGAAGTAAAATGCGACTGCAATATCGTCTAACCATATGACCGTCTGCGCTCGAAGACAACATGCTAAATTCTAAGGTAAACTGCATCATATTGTTAGATTATGAATTTACAGAACTTGAATGTAACCTTAACACAATATTTTTATGACCGTCTGTGTAGTTGGAAAATAGGCGTTGCTTGTTCTACTCGAAACCGTTGTTAATAAAAGTACGAATAAAGAATTGGTCATCAGACAATGCTGGCTTGGGCTGATACAGGCAGTTACTGTGGTTCACCACTCTTCAGCTAATCTATTGTGTTCGCCGGATGGGAAATGTGTTTGTCGGCGTTGTCTGTCTGTTTCACTGTACAATAATTCAGGGAAGCTACGGTATGTCATATTATGCGAACGAGGTTAGCATCACCTGCCTGTGTGCATTGATAACGCCCTGTTACCTTCATATACTTGTTTGTCGATGAGTAAGCGTAGATCTGTTTATTATATTATTATATAATGAATGTCAAGGTAATTATTAATTCGAGGATTATCTAACGAAGATTTTCCAGCTTCATAGCAATGAACGACAGAATTTTCTTGAATCTTTATTTGGAAAGAACATAGAAGGAAGCAGTCGAGTCCTGTTTTGGGTAGCATCTCAACGTTTGCCAGGACAGAATATAGAAAATCGCGGAAAACCTTCGTTGGCATGAAATAGTCAGTTTTCAGGTGACAGTGAGACCTGTGACAAGTACAGAGAAATGTCATAGGTTTGTGCTAAATATTAGTGTGAAAACCGGTTCGGATTAAGCTACTTTAGAGGCCTAGAGCTAATTGCGGAAGTAATATTAAATTATGGTACGTACATATTTGGTGTCGAATTGTTTATTATTTTTGGTTTCTCTGATTCAGCACAAGAAAATTGTAATTTTGTGATGACGGCCATAAAGTACTTGTCATTACATGCAATAGGAATTTGGATGACTAAGCTAGTTGTCCTACGTGAAAGTCGACCATGAATTTTTGCGCCATGGCCGTGTCATGCGCACTGTAATACAACTAACTACGCATAATTTCACTGAAGATTTGAACTGTCTACTCCCCATACCGACCGTTGCCATAATGGGCACTCTAACACAACTCACTCTGCATATTTTCTTGTATTAAACCAACTAAATGTACATAAAACATACACACTAGTATAGTCTGTTACCTCTCCGACATGTTTCGGCACTATTATGCCGTCCTCAGGAAGTTTTTACTCCAAGTGTTAACATTAGCTACAATATAGTAGAATACATTCGTAGTATTTGTATAGGTATATATAGCACTCCGCAGTTAATTTTAGTTTGCAGGGTGGCGAAAAGTAACGTACATGCTGTGTATGTGTGTCACCATCCTGCAAACTGAAAATATTTTGTCTTTTCCGGGAATAAAATCCACTTCTTTCGGAGCATAACCATTCTTTTTCTTGGCTTAGTAGTTACAGATCCTACGTCTTAGTACAGCAATAAAATGTCACAATTCACGACGAAAAATCCACATCGATTGAAGAAGCGGTGGATAATTTTGTTACGTTACAGCTATTGTTTATTCAAGTCACACGTCGTAATACTAGATGTCATAGTTCTCGTTTCTTTAGACTCTAAGCTTGAGAGTGCGACGGTTGTGTGCAAGTTCAGGAGGGAGGGGACGCACATGAAAACGCTGGCGCCGGAGGAACTTGCTCTGATATGTTCAGTAATATTATGTTCGAACAGAAACATAATTTACAAATCGCGCCGTCTGAAATGAAACAGAACACAATCCAGATGACGCGCGGATAATGACTAAGTGTCTCTATTTCCTGTGCACCGCGCAGTTTGCCTAGAAGCTGCTGTTACTGAGAGATATTTGAAATGCAAATTTAAAACGAATGTATGTTGTATCACATTGTCATGTCAGATTTGAAAGTATCTTTTCCGCCTGAATCATAATTTGTACAGTTCATTTACCCCTTTCTTTACCCATCACAGACCTATAATATATTCGGTGGGTAGTTATGTCAGAAATACGTAAGGTTCAGAGTGACTGTGCTACTCAAGTGCTGTAGGCACAATGAACAAAATGCTGCAGCTTTATTACAAACCGGTCTCCGTAAACTCTTGGTTTCCTATCTGATTGTGAGATTTGAAGCAAGATAAGTACGATGTGTAGGCATACAATTTCTCAGTCTTCCTACCAGGTATTACCGTACCCCATGTCTTAAGAACTTTGTCATATGAGTAGGCGTAACTTCGTTAATAACATTGGGGTGGGGGAGGGGGAATTGACCATATGTGTTAGGAACTTTAATTTGCGAGGGAGTCAAGTTAGAAAGAGGAGAAACACTGGTTTAAACCATTCCTTAATATACACACAGCCCTTTCCCCCACTCACACTCAAAACGTTTATTTTCCCCCTTCAACTCGGTAGCCAAGAAAATTATTCTTAAGTAGAAAAAATATTGGAGGGGCATTTGCCTGCCTTGCCCCCTCCCTCCCACCTAAGTTACGCCTGTGGTCATTTGCATGTGTGTAGTGAACTATTTCACGCTTACACTAGTCATCTCAGGCTATGCAGATTAAAACACCCCTTCACACTGTAGAAATTGTAAAATTTTTTTAAACATTGAAATTAATAAATAAAATATAAAAACGCTTTGAAAAAATATTCGCATACCGTAACAGTTCTGATGAGTTATCTGTACTGTCCCCTCTGGATGAATGGTTAGAAAACTGTGGGCCGGGGGTATTCGAAAGATGTTGCAAATAGGCCTATTTGCAAATTATGATGTCACGTAAGTAATTTACAGAGCCGTAACAGCTACTGAAATACAGATATTTTCTTCTGACGAAACTCGAAAGCACAGGTTTTTGGCAGTTTTTGAAATGCAGCAATTTTATTGCTGCATGCTACGGCGCAGTGTCACCAGTGCAAAGTATTCTCATTCTGCTTGCAAACGCAGTACTTCGCTAATTCTGCTTCTTCCATCCTACATTATCTGGATATTTCAGCGGAGTTTCTGTAGGAGTGAACACCCTTAACACTGCTTGAAAACAATGATTTATCGCTCGTGCTGTTGCTGATGAAATTTCCCACCTTTCACGGAAGCGGAAAGGTTTTATTGCCGCCTTCACAAAAGCAGATTTTCATAGCGTGCGGTATTTGTGTGCGCTTTAAACAGTTGAGTGTACTTTACAAGGTAAAACGGGTGTTGATTTTGTCGAAAATAAAGCAAAACGCTTTCAGTGTGTCCCAGAATAACTGAATTCATTTTATTGGCATGCGAGCTTAACAGCGCGAGGCCAATTAAAAAAACAGCACAAATGCGTAAATACACAAATACACAGGCACGTCACAATTACACAATTAGAAAACGAAAAACAAAACAAAACAAAAGCGGAGTTAAGTTGAGTACTGACTCAACATCCTATTAAAATACACATATTTAGAAGTTCAAATAAAATTCTAGTGCAGAATCCAGACTTAATAACAACAATAATAATAATAATGGATTAATTTATTTGTAAGTTCCTTAGTACGTTTTATATAGCCTGTATGCTTACGCCCTGCGACTTTTGCACTTTACAGAGTATTTACATATTGGGAAACAGTGTCTGTTTTATCTCCCCCATACCAGGCAAAAGAATCCAGTTATATGGTATGAAGTTTCCACGATGATTCCATCTCTAGATTCCAATTAAATTTTAAAGGGATCTACACTAAGAATTGTCCAGCAAATTCCATTTTGTCCGCTGTAACCCCAGTGTACCCACACGACCCTCAGATCAGCTGGCCACAGGACTGAAGATTGTTTCATTTTAAATTATTATTTCATTATGAAAGCAGTTATTACATGTTGTATATTTATTATGACTGTATCTTCATGATTGACAGCATCCTCCCATGTGACGATATAGTCCGTGAAGATAGGGAAATTTTTTTCACCACTTCTTTTCCCAAAGCCGTGGGCGGGGGGGGGGGGGGGGGCCAGGGCATTTGGCTAGGGCGGTGGCTGCTGTAGGAGCTGAATGTTTTCAGGGAAAGAAGTAACTGGTTTCCTCTGGAACATAGGCTTAATATTTGAACACCAGACTTTGCGTGAGTCCTCCGGCCGAACTGCCGCCCAGTAGAACAAATACGTGTAATCATTTGTCGTTGCAAAATTAAGCACCTTAGGAGAAGTATGATACAGGTAAAACCTTTATGTGTAGCAAGGCATTGTGGACGTAGGTCTTTTTATATGGAAAAGGGCCCGTAGCAAAAGCTAGGGACGCCCGCAGCTTATTTTGCAAACTTTGTGATGAAGATGAAGAGAAAGATGTTTTTTTTCATTTTTCTAAGTAATGGAACATGGTCGAATGAAACTGACAGAGAAAAACTGAAGTAGTCGGCGGAAAAACCTCTCCCGGTGCCACTTTGTCTACCACAAATCCCACACGGACCGACCCGGGATCTTTTTTTTTGTACTTTATTGCCATCTTAAGCCGCACAACAGTTCATTCCCAGCGACAGAAAACTTCCTCGTACACATACACACCCATTACTGTATCAGTCATGACCTTATATTGCTTAACCAATTGTCCTCTTTCCGGCAAGTTGGCATAGTCACTCCAGGGGAACCTCTCACCGTCCCGCCTAAAACACATCCAAATATTTCCCGAACTACTCCATCCGTCTGCTGCCTTGGTATATCTTCGAGCGTGCTCTGCGCATAAAGTCCAAATAATCAGCCATTGATGTGCCCCTAGAAGAAGAAACCACGTAGTAAACCATGTGCGCCAGAAACCACAAAGTTGCCTGGTGCTTAGGAGGCCGGCCACTAACCGCCTGAACCATGGGACAGCCATGTAGGTATTTTGTTTCGGGGCTAGTTCAACATGCCGGCATTTGCTTACTAGAAAAGGCGAAGTTAAGAATCAAAATTTAGGTAAGGGAAATATTTGGGCCGTGCCATGGCTCAGGCGGTTAGCCGCCGGCCTCCCACCACGGAGGCCCGGGTTCGATCCCTGGTCGGTTTATGTGGGATTTGCGGTGGATAAAGTGGCACTGGGACGGGTCTTTCCCTGAGTACTTCGGTTTTCCCCTGTCAATTTCATTCGACCGGTGCTCCATTGCTTAGAAAAATGAAAAACTGATCATTGTTCTTTTCATCTTCATCACTGGAATGCACAAGAAGCCTTAAGGCTGCGGTGCGTCGGTACCGCCTGCTGCAGGGCCGTTCTGCACTTAAAAAAAAGGGAAATGTCTTCGCAAATTGGATCTAGAACCTGAAGGGAGGAGGCCACTTTTGAGACGTAGACGTAGACTTGAAGTTGAGGTACACATTATGAGGGTACGAACTGGACTTATCTGCGTACATTGACCGGTTGCTAGGGGCGTTGGCAAAATTAAAAGTTTTAAGGGTCACATGTTACTGCACATTGAAAGAAGTTTTATGTAATTAAAGTAACCCCCTTGAAAATGGCAACGAAAATGCCCAAACATGTTGGAGAGAAGTTGGAATAACAGTTAAAAAAATAACTGAATATTGTGCATATGTTGGTTTAGTTTTACCGAATTAATTATATGCACGGAAGTGAACAACATAAAGCTTCAAAATATGTATTGCATTTACCGTTTTTGTAGTTATTGTGTTGAATCAGGTGTGCTTGTATAAAGTTGCTTTCACTCTAAAGTACACTGCATTTCTCCTGTCTTCATAGTTGTCAGTACGAATGCGGTGGGTGTCAGGCGGTGGTGAAGTGTTGTGTC
This sequence comes from Coptotermes formosanus, assembly GCA_013340265.1. Lineage (NCBI taxonomy): Eukaryota > Metazoa > Arthropoda > Insecta > Blattodea > Rhinotermitidae > Coptotermes > Coptotermes formosanus. The sequence continues at coordinate 9,400 of BLKM01008440.1, forward strand.
TCATGCCTCTGCTGCTGTTAGATCAGTTTAGCCTAAACAAACTTCTATTTATTTCAAAGCTGTGAAAATTACGTTGTTTTCGCATAGCACAATAAGCTTTCCCTATCCTTGAAGCTTCCGGGCAATCAATTTTATTGGCTTGAGGCCATTGATCAAGCGACTTCTGACTGCATAATGTGCCTAATACGATTACAACCTACCTCAAAGATTTCAAGTCGTTACAGTCTGAAGTGGCACAGGCATTTGACCGTTGATACCTTTGGAATTTTGTATTTATCGACAAGGAAGTCCATGTTGCGGGCACTGTGGCAACCAGGCATTAATTGGTGAGCACTGCCACGAACCTTGCAACAAAAACTCAACTGAACTCAGTATATGCAAATACTAATGCTGAAACCTCCATGAGGCAGAATCCTATTTGAGAAGCTGGCAGTTGCTGAGCTAGTCAAGAAGCTTCCTGTGCTGGACCCTATCCTTAACCAGTTGAACTTATTTCATATCCTTAAACTGTTCTTTTTAAGTTCCATTTTAATATTACCCTCACATTTTCACCAGCATCGAGTTTTTTGTGTAAATATTTGTGAGCATTTGTCTTCTGTACTGTTGGTTACGTGCACTACCCATCTCATTCTACTAGGTTATTCTCAATTATAAAAAGTAAGAAACATTACACCTTGTTTGTAGGTGTATTCCTATAGAACGTGAATCAGCTGCAGACGAGAGAGGGTGCAGTTGCCGGAACGTGTGTATTAAATCTAGCTCAGTGTTCAGCATAACTGTGGTGTGCATAATGAATCAAATAATATGACATCGTGCAGGGAATATGAGGATGGAGTGCTAGTTTAATTTCTTTGATGTTTGTTATGTGCTGTTCACGTGTCCTGTAATTGTGCCTTCGATCCTTCCTATAGCATAAACAGTCGACCTAGTCCTCCGCCCTTTCAGTGTACAGATCACAATGAAAACATCTGACGAATAACAAAGCTTAGCTTTAGAGGTGAATGCCTCTTCGTACTGACCCTTGTCCCACCGCTTCGCTCCCGTCAACGCTTGCTGCTCTTTCATGTCGATGTTTCTTTTGAACATTTTCACGCAGATGCTAGATCGACTGCTGTACCTACAGTAAGAATTGGTCCTCATTTTTTTTCTACACATCAGAAGAGTTCATCCCAATGAAAACAATAAGATGTGCTAAGAGACTCGGAAAGCGCTTATTTCTGTGTTGGTTCTGAAGATTTAAACAATTCGTGAACATTCGTTGTGTTTATGCGTCCTGCATTAGGCCAGGCTGAACAGTGTAATATCGGATGAGTAGTGGCTGTTGAAGTTGACTTCCACTTCGTCGTCACAAACTAGACGGCAGGGTGAGATATGTCAAAGGACTGTATCTGTCACCAGAACGAGTGTTATTACGTAGTGCCAAATGAGACGTTACACGTTCTTAATGTGTTCCATGTCCGTGCACTATATCATACAAAAACACTAATCACCAACAAATGCACAAAGAGAGTTTTATCATCAATCGTAACACACTCCTACATGTTTCGACCCTGCTGGGTTATCTTCAGGGAGAACTTCCCGTTACCGGTACACTAGGGTTGCACTTTACGGTTGAGTGAGAATGTGCTGTTGACTGTGTCAAACGGAAAGTTCTCCCTGAAGATGACCCAGCAGGGTCGAAACATGTAGGAGGGTGTTACGATTGATAATAAAACTCTGTTTGTACATTTGTCGGTGATAAGTGTGTTTGTAGATCTTACACGTTCACGACCCACAACATGTGCACTTTCATGGTTCACAGTACCATTTTAAGCGAAGAGTTTTACAAACAAAGTGTTACACAAATCTTAACTGAGCATGACTCCTTAAAATCGCTTTTAATGAAGTTATATGTTGCAGTATTATAAAATTCACGTTTCATATGCATGGATTTAAGAGGTATATTCCAGCTTATAGCATTATGCGACGAAAGTAGATGCATAAATGTACCTCGTATTTAAATAAAAAATATATATATATATATTCGCGCAGACATTTGTACAATACATGCATGGAGCGTTAGGCCTATTTCCACCCTTCTTATGCTGTGTCCTGGACTGGTACTTAGGCGTAAGAAGAGCTGTTCGACAACTTTATATTGGTTGTACTGTAGCCTATAAAAAGTTTTCCCTGCGCCTAACCTCAGCTTCAGGAAACCGCATAAGGGGATGGAGGTAGGCTTTAAAGCTTAGTGCGATCTTAATCTTGACAGCAGATGCAGGTGACTTGTGTTCTTCACAGTACTGTGACAGAAGCTGGGTGGGCTCCAGGCTGACATATACCTGACTGCAGGGTGTATATTCTGACCTCTCCCCTTAGCTATAGCCTACTGCTTGGCTATAATGTTGTTTAGCGTGAACAAGTAGATGGTTTGTTTCAGGTACGTGATTTCAAATATTTTACAAACCTGATAACAGATAATAATAATAATAATAATAACACATACCAGTCATCATTTCAGCAGCTGTTGTGATGCCGAGGACACTGCACAACAGGTTGACGTTTGTAAATTTGAAGGAAGGCACCCCCCCAACAGCATCCAAAGTGTGGTAAACATAGAACTGCTGCTTGATATACTCGTATTTACTCATATTTCCCGCAGACTTCTCAGTCCTCAAGGATGATTGCTGACAAAATTTGTGATTACTTTGTCAAACCTGGAGTTGTAAGTCAGATTGATCAATGCAACACCCGAGGGAGAACAAATAAAAATGATTAGTAAGAACGATATCAATACAAGTCACAAAATATTCTTCAAGGATAGAACGTTTTTAGAACTTCAAGATGCGCAGGTGCATCAATTCAACCAGAAATTAAACGGACACATATAACAGAAACAAGCATATCATTAGCAGTTGTTCTGCACTTGATAAAACATTGTCATAATAAATACAGCCCACTATCCGTAATGATTAATGACAAGTGAGCTACAAACCTGCTAACGGATGTGAGGTAGATTGAAGCATGGACTCCGTTTGACGTGCGCATTTTGAATAGAAATATTCAGCTTTATTGGAACATAACGTGACAAGAGAACATCAATTCTAGCAACACTCTTCGGATTAAGGTAGTGATGGTACTCCCCGCCCCCAGACTTTGCCACTTATGCTGCATTTCGTGTACGTGTAACATGTGTTGTAATTAAAAATTACCGCATATTTCTCTTAATGGCTGTACAAGCTTTTTTTTCGCTACTCTAAAACTGGAGCAAATGTCGAACTCTCACTCTACAGTAACGTATCGAGATAGAAACGAGTCGGTATTTCGGGAGATATTTATTCCGAATTTCGGCCGGAGTATCGGCTATGCTAGTAGAGACATTTTGGCCGTTTTCCTCAGTCGTTCTTCCCTAGCGCCAGGATTAAATTATTAGTTCTATGGATTGTTTCGTTACGGTGGTTGAGATGGTATTCGGTAGATTTCTAAATACACTCCACGAGGCAGAAGAAATGTATCAAGATCTAGAATGCGATACAGAGATAAGCAACAACTCTCATGGGGACTGAAATGGCCCAGTTGGCTCATATAGTCCTCTTCAACGACACGGCAGAGGCACCGAGAGCATTGCACCGTTCGTTTCTGGTGTAGTAAAGATTTTTTGGCCCATATAACAAAGTTCTGCTTTACGTAATCTGCTATGAGATGTGAACACGCCGCACCTGTGGGGAACGGCATGACATTACTTGACAAATGACGGGGGCGCCGGGATAGGGCAGTCGGTAGAGGGACCAGGCTGCGGGCGGGACTGTCCGAGGCCTCCAGTCCGGGCGGGAACAAGAGATTCTTCTGTTCTCCAGGACGTCCAGACCGGCTTTGGGGCCCGGTCAGTCCCGTATTCTTTGCCGGCTCTAAAGCGTCAGGGGCAAGATATTAACCACACACCTCCCTCAAGCGCCGAGGTTAAGAACGAATGGAGCTATACCTCTTCTCCTTCTACATGCCTTTATGGCTTCGACACAGACAACTTTATATTGTGCCATTACTTTAATGTCTAAATGACCCACAAAATTACAATATTATTTTTGTCGCGTTCGCCGAGTTTTAATTTAATGCGGAGGTTTCATGTGTTCGAGCATTTCTTTGTATGGGCAACTTCGCTAGGCAAAACCTAGTATCCTAATGTTTCTCAGAACTGCGTGTCAGTGCGTGTCAAAAGCATAGGCTCGTGTCCCACGGGAATGCTCATGGCGCCATTGGCATTCGGTATTGACAATCGACACAACAGATAAAGTGAAGAATTTCTCGCGCATAAAGCCCATGTATTTCTTCTTGAATTAATACGACGTGTACTTATAAACTCTATCACCTTCAGATCCTCCGCATACAATTGTTCAGGTCGTGGCATCATATCTTGTCACACCACTACTCAATAGAAGTATAACGCCATATAGTGCACGGCTGGCTAGTTTTCTGTTTCATTAGATAATTCATTGTTTGTGTCTAGAATAAGACTGTATCAGCAGCCGGAGAAAATCAGAACAAGTCAACTGGATACTTTTATGCCGTCTTAATATTTTCCGTATTGGGAAAGTTGTCACCCTTTAAACATTTCCTTATTTCTTATTGGTTATATCTGGCAGCCTTATGAGTTTTGCGTGGATAATTGAGCAGCCTATTCTGAAGACTTACGTTGTCTCAGCTTGTGTTGCTTGATCCTTTTCGCAATACTGTGATCATGATCTTACAGCCATCTTAGATAAATAGGCAATCATATCACGAATTGGATTAAAATGTTTCAGGATAGGGTTTAAGTAGCGAGTTTTTACATTGGTGAATATCCGAGTCTGTAACAGGAAACACTACGTCGTGAAGTTTTAAATAAGATAAGGTCTGGACCTTTAAAGGACTCCGACGATGGTACGTGGTCATAGACATGACTGAAGTTTTGGACATTGACTGTCATCTTAGGTTAAAAACTAGCAACATTTCGAATGCTGAATACGCTTCCGTCTTCGGGTGGAACTGGTAAAGGGGAGAACCTACCCTTATGGACTGGAGACTGAGAGAGAGTCACAATCTCTGGACGGGGATCTCAGTACTTGGATTGTGAGTATCCTTTTCTGATGGGCCCTTCGTTGTGAGTTCTTCCCCTTCCACGTTCCACCTTAAGACGAATGCAGTTCCATCCTGCTATACGTCATGAGCATTTAAGCTAAGATTATGGACAGTGTATAAAATTTCAGTCAAGACTAAGACAAATTATGGCACAGAACCTTTTATGAGACTGCGGTGCCCTGAATACATTTAATGCTATATTCAATGTATAGAAAGCTCATTATTTATCTACAAAAATAGGTCATCACGAACTTTCTTTTTACACTGGTTGAATCTATAAGGTTATGATGTATGAATATGAGCACATAATGCTGCGACGCTGCTGCCCTCCACTTAGCCTGTGGTGTTTGTACAAAACTGGAGTCAAGTACCAAGGAAATTACTCCGACGTGCACTATTCTATTGCGTCTTATTATTTTTAAAACTCATGACGTCACATAACTCTTGTCGTTAATGGAGATGAATGGCAGTGTGCTCTAATACCGGGATGAAAACTTAACTTACTGAAAAAGGCATACTTATCCTTATGCTTATTGAAGCATCCTGGAGATGAGAGAAGTTAAATACAAATTTTGTGTAAAATGAAAAGCTATGAAAGGGCTTTAAGGAAAAGAGAAGGTACTGCAACTTGAAGGAATAAGCACTAGATTGTACTGCGTGGAGAACTCGCTGTGGAAGAGGCTACGCACCTGTCTCAAGACAGACTACATTATGAATGAATGAATACCCAAATCTTGCGTCTCCAGTCGGCAGCCACATTTTAAATTATACGAGTATTTTAAACATTGCACACTAATGTAGGAGGTCAGGTGTATCATTGATTATGATTTCTTCACGTGTGGCCTCCAAACCAGCCCACATTAATGGCTGTGGCCCTTTGCCAAAAAAAAAAAGCTGGAAGTCCCTACCTTAAGGCCTCCTTAGAACATTTGTAGCAAAGAAATGTAGAGAAACAGTAAACGAAGAAAATTATATAGTGAGGAGTTTCACAGTTTTTTTTCACCTGCCATGCTTAGGTTCATTACACCAGGCGAGATGACGAGGCGTTCATGAAGCGCACTTGGTTGAAACAAAACTTACCAAATTTCAGTCGGAACACATCCAGGGAAGAAACCACTTCTGAGCCTTGTGTGTAGGTGTGATGTTATTATTGCTATTAATCTTGTGAAAAAAGTCCTGATTATATAAACTTAATTCAGCTGTCCCGGGATGTGTATCTTGTAATGACGGTGATGTGAACTTTAGATGTTCATAGCAAGGAATTTCTTGATCATTTAAATTGCTGTTACCGGTCCAAAGACGTACTTGCATTCTGGAGTAACTCAGTTCGTTATTTACGTATTCGGGACGGTGTCACAAGGTTAAGTAAACCTTGCCCGAAATTTCATTATCATATTTACCTGATCCGCCTGTGATCCTTACCCTGAGCTACACGAATCTAGTCCGTACACTTTCATTATATTTATCTAAGATCAATTTTAATATCATACTATCATGTACTCGTAGTTCTTCCAGCTCGTCTCTTTCCCTCGGGGTTTCCATTAAACCCGCTACGCATTATTCCCATGCGTTATTCATGCTCCGCTCACCTCACTTCTGTAGATTTGATCATTCTAATAATGTTTGGTTTGCGAGTACAAGTCATTTACCTCGCCATAGTGCTGTTTTATCCACCTTTCTTCTACTTCCTTCCTCTTCCTACCTCTTGGGTCCAGCTATCCTCTTCGGCACCTTCCTCTTGAACACCCTCCTTTCTCATAATGTGACCAACCAATTAATCACTTCCACAGAAAGCAATAGGCAAAATTATAGTTCTTTTTATTTGAAACTTCACCGTTTTTAGGAGTGATATTGGAAAATCCTGAACTTAAACATGACAAGCATTCGCCCTATTTAATCTGTTCTTAGTTTCATCGAGAATTTAGCTTTATTTTGTTATTGTCGTTCTCAGGTAATTTGCCCTATTTTGAGATGGTTTATTACCTTCTGTTGCTACAATTTTATAATATAAGACGCTTAAGAGATCAGTAATAATTATGCCGACGAGTGGGTTAATGGTGTAATTAATACCGACTTCATTTCTGTAATAAAACAACTCTTACATGTGCATTATGCCTCAGATCTTGTCCAGATATGTCAACAACTGAAAAATTTAATAGGCGTCCGTTATCTGCTGTCTTCTATTGCAAATGATGTAACGTTTTAGACGAAAAGAAACGGCTCTATCTGTCTGTCTGAAACGGTTTTGTTTTATTGATCGTTGAAATTTACTGGGAAATATAAGTTTTTATTGCTTTTAATTTGTGTAATAAATTCAATAAATATCGCCTATTAAACTATAAACTGCAGAAAACAAATCTGAATTGAGTGACACATTATGTCTTCAAATTTTTTCACACATTTCGATGAATTCCTCGACTTCTAGGTGACTTCCTTCATGAAGATAAAGTTGTCCTTTTCCACGCCGTGGAGGCATAAGCAGGAATGGAGGCATAGACCCACGTTTTCTTAGTTGAAACGCTGGATGGAAGTGAGTGGTTGGCTTCACACCTTGGCCGCTTTACCCCCAGGCAAAGACCTCAGAGTATCCGTTGAATAGGAGGCTGGGTGGGTCCTAGGGCCGGTCTGAAAGTTGTGGAAAAGTGAAGAGTTCGCAAATTGTGTTATCCCGGCTTCCGCACTCCCTTTTGTTTCTGTGCTGATGTATGTTGTTGCGATGTCTGTGAGCATGTGCCTGTGTGCTCGCGTGTACGATTGGACGCGTATATGGACTACAAAATCTTCTGAGTCACTTGGATAGTCTTCTCTAAACTTGGCGTGAAATTTATTTCACTAGAGCCTATGCGACGTACTGGTTCTCTGTCTCAGTACGGTTTACCCGTTAACCTGGATGTACAGAAGTCTTCCTCACGGTTCGGCGGTCAGGGGACCAAGATGTGTTCAGCTTACACCTACAGTACGTGGCTAGTGAAAGATTCCTGGCTAGAAAGGATGCAGATGGAAATGATTGGTATCTAATTTAGGTACTCCCTTTGTATTTGCATAGACGGACTGAAGAAAACCACGGAAACTCAAACTGAGGATATTAGGCCATCTGGCCCAGTGTCTAACCTTGGAGCTCTATAATACGAAGCAGCAGTGTTAATTATAAACGTCTGCGATATACAAAATATGCGTATGTGATCCATAATTATTGCCGAAATTTGGTATCTGCGAGTATTTCATTCGCATGTGCATTTTTAATTGTACTGGCGTGTGACGTGGTGTCGCACTTTGGATGGTACATACGTTTCGTCTGTCAATCGAAGTTGTTCATTAAAAGAGGGAAATGTGGTACTGCGTTGCTGTCCTTCAGTGTCGCTAACGTCAAGGCAGTGTCTTAACTTTATAATAAGATTGCGTCAGTTTCTCTGATTGTCCGGGACCGTTGCTCTTATTCCAGCCGGTAATATATACGAGTTAGACCGACTTCTGTTATGGAATTTACTGTTGTGGGTACTGACATTTTTTTATAGGTTATACTGCGTTGTATTTTTCTCCGCTTGCCACTGTTTTCGGATAAGCGTTCGACTTAACAGGATAAAGATTATATCAAAGTCCATATTTTACCCCGATGTATCTCGGCTACAAGATTTAGCCACAAACGTAGGGAACAATATTTAATTTGTAATAACACAGCATTTTGTAACACTGGTATGGTCTTTCACTCAGTCAACCTACTGCTCCCACAAATATTTTGCATTGTAAAATAAGCGTTGAAAATATCGTGCACGTAATGGCAAAGTTACTGCAGATTAGGAAATGCTCATGGACGTTAGTTACCTGGTATCAGCTGGCGACCCGTAAAGTAGCCTGAAGTAATATCTTGGCAACTGCACAAACCTGTTTGTCCGATATCTGGAACCAGCTTTCTGTTTTCCACTGATAGTGGAAGCCTCGCCGATGACCTAGTTGCCGTTCCAGTAACCAGTCCGTTACTTTAAATTGTTCCATCTTGCTTTACACTAAGTATTGCAACTTGTACAGGTGGGGTTATTTTAATGACAGTGATGAGTTTCAAGTAAAGTCCTCCTTTGGTAACTCCAATACAGGCGAATATATGTGTTGGTATGTCTTTTTTTGTACTCACTTCTTACATTCCATGGGAATTCGCTGTTTTTTATTTAGCAATTTGATTGAATATGTCAAATTTTTTAGTGGTTTATATCATGCCATTTGTTTCGTTATTGTGGTTACTGATCTGTCGGATGAGGTGGGAGTCGTAGCTTAAGACTTCTTGCTCTGACGTCACAGTGTAAATGAAATCATCGCGGCGGACGTTGCGCCAGTGAAACAGAGTAAAATAGGGAGTTAAGTCGCCAGAGAAATTTTGTGTAATTCTGAAAGCCGCAAGTGTTACGTTATCAAACATCAGAGCGGAGAGACCATTCATTAGTCTCCTATTCGATGGCTAACAATGTGTTTCAAGGGTCGCCATCTTAACTGTGTGTGTCATTCTATTAAGCACATCAGTTTTATCGGGGCTGTAAAGTTATGTTCTACTATTAATTCTGACATTTCTTAGTCAGTTACATGATTTAGTGTAAGTTAAATGACCTAGTTTGCGTTTGAAGAATATTTGATCAGGAACATGAGCCATATTTACAATAGTCATTACGCGGGGAGTTATTCGATTTAAATTTTTTCATGCTGTATGCCGTTTTACATGATTAATAGAACCGCGTAAATCCGTGGAAACCTCTACCATTTCGTATGTTGTCACTAACTTTCTAATAGGGGTTTCCTAATCGTTTTCTTAAATTTACGTTGCTCAGGTGCTGGTTTTGACAAATCGGAGAGAAATATGGCGACACTTTTACTCTATAATCATCAACGTCAGGTAAGATCCGCCGTGGAGGACGTGAACAGCTCCCCCAATTTGTACTTTATTGTTGTCAGGCCCGAAGGTTCCATCTTTGCCGGTTTTAAAATTTTCGTCTTCGTTTCGGCTTAGGAAACACATTTTTATGTTATAAATGTATATGAGTCTGTCGAAGATTTTTAATTAGTTTGCATTTTTGAGAAACCACAAATACTATGACCTTTAAAATAGGACAGGACAATTTATTTACACTAAAATAACTAACATGATCTAAATATTGCGAGACAACATAACAGAAACATTTTGTCTACAGACGCGTGTCGTAATTCTTTCGGCTAGAAGCTGGGTTCAGTCTCATTTGCTCCTTGTAAGATACGAAGTGGGATGAATGGCACTGGATTCTTGTTTTCTTATTCGGTTTACCCTGCTAATAATTCGACCATTTGTCCGCAATCATCTGTCATCCCCCCCCCCCGAGGCATACGATAGCCCTGACTAGGTGGTGTATTTTTACACCCCCTTTCTGAAGGTAAGGCTTCATCTCTGACCCGGAGTTTGATTTGTTATGAAGCAGGGAATTTAGGTTTAGTGCATTTATGTGTTTCGTGTGACTCTCAGAATAAACAGAGATTAAACAGTCTAAATGACTGTTATTCATTGTGGAGACACAGTACGTGATATCCTGCGAGGTACGACCTGAAAGCTCAGGTATTATTCCTGTTATTATTAACTTAATGCTGTACGTATGTACACAGTAGCCATGTTCATATTATCTACAAAAGAGAATTAGAAGTTAATTCTATGCATTTCACACTTGTTTTGAGGACAATCAGTTGAATTTTCTGTAATATTGATGTACGCAATTGAATCAGGAAAGTGACAATCTGAAACAAACAAAGCTTTAATGGGATTAAGGAACAGCAACCGTTTCCATTCGGCATTACGGAAATAATGACGGCGGGGTGCCTCATTCAGAGAAAATAATATTAAACCTCTGACAAAATATATAGTTAATTCTACTATGATCGAGAATCAGGCGTCTTTATTGTCTCTGCTTGACAGGGCTGCGTCTCCTGGCAACTTGTCTGGCACGCGTGCGCAGCAGGTCAGTCTATTCATTCAGGCGTATTTCATTTATCAATGTCGATCCCCGATTTGTGTTGTGATCGTCTCAGTAAAGGGGCTGGCTGGAAGGCCTCGATCCAGTTTTCTGCAGAACCAGAGAGTTTTATCATCGCTTTCCTTTCCAGACCGCCTATGGTTCTTATTCGTTGTCGTATCGAATGAGAACTAGCGGCCCTTACCTCCTAGCAAGCTAGCTTATTCGTGAAGATGACAGCACTCTTCTATGACGTGCCGATGGTAAGAATTTGTGGAGTTTTATATCCACCGCAATACGCCTCCAAGACGTGGCGTCTGGGCACGGGAACAGTTCTGCTTTTATCAGGTTAACACTTGCCTGGTCACATATAGTGGATAAAAGGGAACTGTAATTCACACGAACAGGAAGGAGATTGTAATAACTTGGCGTTAGCAGAAATTAAAGACATAGCACGCAGATTGTGACTGATATTAATATATCCCCGCTGATGTGTCATGAACTTGTAATTTATATCGTGCCAACGTACACTGTGCATATGCTTTTGTGTTCTTCAAGTTGTAGAATGTCTATGTCCAGGTCAGAAAGCTTGAAATAAAGGCAATTGTTCATTTTATTTCGTCACGCTGCGTGAAAACATTGTAGGCGGGAATGGAACATAAATCATACACTCATACACAGGTATTGTGAGACGTCACCCAACATTTCTCTGCACGTTAATTTTATTTTGCTTCTACCGCAATTAAACTTGAGACTTGCAATCAGGTCTGTCCACTTATATAGGCATTATATGAATGCTGGTAATTTATCCTTGTGACTTCGTAAGGCTACTGTTATCTTCAATACTGAATTGCTAATACGTTAGTCGTAGGTGTCAGATATCAGGCTACTGTTAAACCAGTAACATCCAACTTGCTGATAACAACAAGTAATAAAGAACATAGGCTGTTTTGTTTTCGTGTGCTATTGGCACGTCCTACGGCTGCAAATGGAAGAGGCGACCTTCAGGTTTGGAGGGTATTTGCGAATATGTTGATTAGAGTCTCAGTAGAAAAGTGGTTTATAAGACGGTGAATATCGCGTAGGTTAATAGAATGCAGCATATTACATGCTGTTACAGAGGGCCTGGGAATGAGGTGGAGTCGTAGGATGTTGGAGAACGTTGTGACCATAGGAGTATCATGATACTATTACGTTTCACACCAGACGCCGGGGTGATAAACTCGCGTTTGCGTGTGAGATGTATGTAGTGTGCATGCGGCAGATGAGAAATGCTTACGAATTTTTATGGGAAAATCCTGAAAAGAGAAGACCATTTCGGAAACTTAGGCATCTGTGGGAGGATAATATTAAAAATATTCTTGTTGACTACTGTGTGCGGGTGTGGACTGCATTCGACTGGCTTAAATTAGGTTCAAATGGAATCTTTAGACAAGTGGTAAAGCACCCTCTTATCCTTTAGAGGACGGGGGAGCTCCCCGACCAGTTTAGCTACGTCAGCCCCTCAAACCGATCTCTGGTGTACTGACTTCTTTCACACTGTGGGCTCTGTAACATGGGCAAGCCTCACGTGAGCTTTATTTATTAAGCACCATTTCGTGAAGTAGCAAGGGGATGTGGATTTATATTTCCGTGAATTCTTAACTTCGGCACAAGTGAATGGTAAGCCTCATGCTCCGGCCGCTTTACCTTCAGCTGAAGATTCCCTGAGACAGTCTCTTGGGCTTCAGAGGCTATCTGGACTGTGTGGCAAAGATAAACATTTGTGCCTCCACCGGAAACCTAACCCCGGCCATTCACCCCGTCGTCTGTGTCACCAAATGAGCACAGAATCAGATTTATGATTACAAATTTCTCAAAGAGGATCCTGTGGTAGATATTTTGGTTATTTATTTTGGAGAAAACGTATGGTCTGACACTTTAATTTTAGTCCAGTATTTGGTGTCGTGCCAGTTATATGGAACTTCCTTTATCCAGCTGCTTACGTCTCAATAGATCATGGTATTCGTTGTAGAATATTTTACATTGTGGCTGACTGGAGCAAAAGAGCACACGCGAAAGCTATCTTACGGATGAAGACAAGCTCCAATTAAATAAATAATGGATAGAAGACTGAAAATGAGCTTCATAAAAGATTCACGATCATATTTTTTTTCACTTCGTTGCAGCTTGTTTGTTCTTTGCACGAAATTTACTTGCGCATTTATGATGCTCTGGTCGTGTCCTTGCTTTGAATATTTCATGTACAAGTATGAAAATACTAAACGGATTTTTACTAAATATACTGTTGTGGGTTTATAGCAAAAGCTGCTGAGCTTATTTGGTTCTGGCCCATATGGGTTAAGTAGAAACCCTATTTCACAGGCACTTCACATCAACCTTCTTCAGTTTACTACAAAAGGACTCATTACACAATAATTTATTTGTAAAACAAAATCCGATTATATATCTTTACAAGGGTGCTACTTCTGTAATACGGCCAGGACCCCAGTGACAGTCCTACTCCATCGATGTCCTGTTAAGCATGTCCTGTTCCATTTGTATAGTTTCTCTAATCCGAACCTTCCTTCCTCCAGTGCTGTTTGGCGTAAATCCATTAAGGTCATCCTTTACCAAATCTCGTAAAAAGAAGTCAGGTAACCAGGGCGGCCCTGGAATTGTGTCAGTATGGACAATTTTTTCCCATGGCAGTGCTTATCAAGGATTTTGTTTACGGCACCGATGTGCCGCCAAGCGGGAAACGTGTGACAAGCGATAACTTGAAAAAGAGTGATGTATTGGATGAGTTAGCGAAACGTTATGTTACTAATTTCTAATATAATGGTAAATAATGATGTCAGTACTACTATACTGACGTCATTATGTACCATTGTATTGGAGTGAATGCAGAACGGGATGATCATATTAGATTTACTAATTTCACTAAAGCCGAAGAAAACTTTTTTAATTATTTACTTTAATTTATACGTACCTCATGTATTTTAAGATATTTATGTTTAAGAATAAAGAAAATATTATTGATTGTCAAAGTAACTGATACATAATACTTTAAGATTAAGCTGAGTGTGAACTACTGAATTAATATTTTGTTTACTGCTTATTACGGAATTCACGTGCAAGTTTTCTTACCAACCACTGCACACAGTATTTTTACTCCTGCATGTAGCCCTGTGTAAGGCGAATGCACGGAATAAGTCAACATTAAGTAAACGGAATTCACATTTGCAGAGGAAAGGCAACTAAATGCGTTGAAAGGATGTCAAGCCCCTGAAGAAATTTGTAGATGTGAAAGGGTTTTTGCAGTCAGGTGCCCCCTGACTTACGAAAACGGAACGTGAGAACTTACAGCTGTCGAACTCCAGTTTCCGAATTGCGTCGGTAAAAAGCAGCCCGTTAGCCCGATTCTACGCAAGTAATTATCTACCAGCGGGACGGAAGAAGCTGGCGGCCCGCGAAGTCATTTAATTTAATCCATCTGTTATAATTTTACGTATTTAACTGCCTTGTACATCTTCTCATGTGATAGGAGCTCAAAACGACTTAATTTTAAGACATTTGACAGTGTTTGTATTTTAGTTGTCGTTTTGGACATTGGTATCGTTCTATATAAAAGCCGAATTTCCGAAAGTTCAACAGATCAGTTTTAAACGTATCGTACGGTACTTGACACTTCGCTGATGCAAATGGGCAACAACTTACGTCTCCTGAAAAACGGACCGAAACAAAACCTGTTGGCAAGAAGTCTGCAGGCTAAATGTTAACATTTGCTAGACGTAATGAGCTTTTCTGGGATTTAATATAATAGGTACCTAATGAGAATATATTCTTTCCAACAAATCGAATAAGAAATTCAAAAGGAAAGAATGATTCCTGTTGTGTAGATATATAAGAAGAACGGGAAAATGAGTTTGCAATTAAACCAGTGTGGGCAGATTATGAGTGCAAATTATTCTTCCCAATGCACACAAAAGACTTCAGATGAAGCCTGTGGCCTCAGTGAGTATATTACGTTCCTTAATCCAGGCTGAAATTTTCTCCGACTGTTACGTGGGTACGGAAGGAAATAGGCCTTCTCCATATTGTTTTAAACGGCTGCAGCAATCCCATTTCCTCGTACGAAAATAATTGTGGAATGCGGCAGCACCCTTATAGTGCCCAAAACTTTCTATATCCTAACGCAAAATTTAACACTTGCCTGTGTGTAAGCAAACCCACGCACGCACCCTCGTACGAGTTCCTCAGCAGCGGAAGCAGTCTCTTGCCTTTTTTTTTCCAATTTCATTTTCCCAGTCTGTAATCACAAGACGTCTTTACTGCCAAGGGTTTTTCTGCAACCGTTCGTGTATTTTCCTAGGTGTTCGCTCTTACACCTACAATGACTGTGGTAGCGGGACTTGATGCAGAGATTTGGCGAGGGATAACATAGCTGCTAGGAGTGTCTCCCTTTTGAGGCACGTTTTCTGTGAAAGACCAGACTAAAATGTAGAGCCCTCTAGCGTTGAATTACGGTCGAGCACCCATTTTTGCAAAGAAGTAATGCTACGTACCCGAACGAAGATTTATTGTCGTATTAAAATACTGCACAATATTAGACATTGATTTCATTAACATGGCATTAAAGTGTTTGGGTGTATTGTGGTTTTGTGTATAGGCCTATATATTTAACACTTATGTACATTAGATACACGTGTACTTACGTGCTTACAAGGGTGCACAAATTCCCGGCGCCATGTCACCGTGGCGACTAAATTCTGTACGGTGGCGCCTATAATTTGTGGGTCTCTAGTGAGGAACTTGCTCATTCCACCCTTCTGGCGCCTGGAATTTTGAGGTGGCTCCAAGATTTTTGGAAAATTTTTTCATCGTTGTGTATATACCTGTAAGATAGGCTACAGCTCGGACCTTACGTGTTACAATTATGTTGTTTCTGAGTCCATTTAGTGCCTCTCAATTTGATGAGCTTTTGGCCCTGATGTCGCATAATTTTGACGGCAGAACTGGTACAGTGATTGATATTTTGATCAATTAAAGAGGCCGCGTGACCGGAAAACGTTATGTAGAGTGGAATTAAGTTGGAACATAATTATGAATTAACTGAACAGAGAAGAATTTTGCTGGAGATGCTTATGGTTTCTTTCAAGATAATAACTAGTGTACTCCTCTAGAAATTCTCCCGAAAATGGTGAAAACTTCGTTCTTTATTTAAAAACGCAGCCAAAATTCTACTGGAGTTCCTAATGAATACAAGTCTAGAGCGTTTCTACTACACCATCTTTCTCGATAGGAGTTGGTATAGCTTTGAAACAGTTGGTGAAGTGAAGTTTTGAACTTAATTTAACTCAGAAAATCTCATTCATGCAAGTTTGATATGTGTGGGATGGTAAGATATTTGTTAGTAGAGTTAGAGCTGTCCAGAACAATCCGGGTTAGTCAGTGGAAATAGTGTTGACACGACAGGATTAATTATGGTAAGAAATTTGAATACAGGACGGAAACAATGTACATTGCTTGGGGAAAAATCCCCGTCCAGCCTTTTCCACTCTGATTCCCTCTTCTGTTTCTTAGGTCTCAAATAACGTAATAAGCGAATTTCGCTATAGAGAAGTGCTTCGAAAGTCATCAACTTTCTTTTGGCTCGTTTGCTTTCCTCCGTCCGTCTAGGATTTCCGTCTGTAAGGAATCACGATCGCTTCTTCCACATCCTTTTAAAGTCTACTTCCACAGTTCAATTCGACGTCATATAAATCACGCAGTTAAGAGGGGGTAGTTCAAATAATGAATTTTAAAAATTCTAATGTTTTCTCATTTTGACATTACACCGGCTATTGACTGCTCACCACTTACTGAATAGGACAAGATGTATTCTTATTTTGTGATCTTAAATGAGATGTAGACTGACGTCGGTTCCGCTGACCACTTTTTTCTCTGAGGCAATACACACACACACACACACACACACACACACACACACACACACACACACACA
>BLKM01008442.1:0-36770 GCA_013340265.1 Coptotermes formosanus
AAGACGAAGCGTATCTGTTTTATATAAGGACTCAGTGCGTACCGCGCAGTAAACACTCTCCACTTCGGTTATAAAAACCAGTCTGTTAATGTTTTATAAGGCAAAAGTTTCTGTTTGTTCTGAGATCCGTACAAAACACATAAACGCAATGTGGGCACCACGTAGAATTTTTTAATGTTAAACCTGGTGGTATGTAAAGTTACCGCTAGGCTTTAAAAGGTTAATAAATATGTTGGAATATAAATCTGTACAGCCTCCGGTTTTGTGAGTTTTTATCTGAATTACTTCTTATTGGAGACAATTTGTCATAGTAACGGTTAGGTTAAGCTGATTCTATACGTACTCACAGTGGCAGAGTGCAGCTTTGTAAAGTGCTTAAAAGATACTCAAGTGTGATAATACAAGCTAAATATTGCTTTTGAATATGGCGGTGTTAATATAAGTGGCAGAGAGTTTTCAGTTCTAAAATTGAAATGTTTTCGTTAATTAAGTCAATTACGGAATAAACAATACAAGCGAATCATGTAATGTCCTGAATACGCGACTGCTTAATGGAAAAATACGTATTTAGGAATACAAATATTTCTTTTTCAATTAATTGTTGGTAAAAGTTGGAAGTGACGTGTGCCGTATGTTGAGCTAATTTTAATTTTCTTTTGATGGAGAAAATTAATTATTCTTTTTCTTCGAATTTAAAAATAAACTGTGAAGTCTGGGAGAAATAAAGTTTTGGACACGCAACGACATGTCGCGAACATTTATTGCTAGAAGTTGCCTGTCGAGAAGCTTGAACAGGCAGGAAAGGGGTATAGGGGAAGAAATAGCACGTGGTGTTCGGTTTTATATTTAGAATTGCCTTTGATCTCGAAAAAGAAAACCGAAAAAAAAAATTGAAAGAAACTTTTAACTAACTACTGGAGAGAGAGAAATAAAAACCCCTTGAAATTATTCATGAATAAATATTATGGCGTAATGTATAAGGGAACTTGGAATAGACTTGTCCTTCTTTTACTGCGTTCCCCCGTTTTACATCGAGTTCAAAGTTACACAGGTTCCGCTCACTGAAACCTCTTTTCTGCGCGAAAGGTTTTTTGTGCCATTTAAACAAATAAAGGCTATCACCACAAGATGTAGAAATGTCATGATAAAGCCAGTGAAATTCTTTGGAAAGCACCCTGTGTGAGAATTTAGACCTGAGAGTCACAATAACTGAGCACATTTTGCTTAGTCGGTAATCACACGGTCTCGTATTCTGGAGGTGCATGGTGCGAATCTCTGCTGAGACGGAGACCATCTTGACTAGGTTTCTTGTGGTATTCCTCAGTCGTTCAAGAAAAACACCCGTAGAGTACCTTAAATTACACAACGATCGCTTTCTTCCACGCCTTTTGAGATCATTAAATGAAACGTATGCTAAAACACTGTTTCGAATTTATACCGACAAGCACAACGAAATACCTTATTCTTTAGTTTTATTACTATAATACAACAGTATAATCCTATCATTATAATAATAAAACTGAAGAATGAGGTATTTTGTTGTGTTTGTCTTTATAAGTTGGAAACAGTATTATACGCGCGCAACGGAATGGGCAATCTGAAAAAAAAAAGTATGCTAAAACACTACTAACAAGGGAAGTTACAGTTCAGGGGCGGAAATGTGAAGTCTTTGGTCCAAGCAAATCTTCAGCCTGTCGTCAGGCGACATTCAGTTTTTTATAGACGTAAGTACCTTTCATTAGTTACTTCTTTCTTGAGAAATACCGTGTTTTGGGTTGTAAGGCAACATAGTCGCATATAAATTTACCGACGGTAATTTTGTACCAGTATACACGGCGTCGCATTCCAGAGGACTCTTATCCTTCAGTGTGTTATCACTGTCATATCCGCAAATATCACTCGTTTTGTTCTTACACTATGTGTGAAGATTTATGACACAAATAAATACAGGTGTAAATATTGTTGGAAATATAAATCTTGGGTTCCCAATTACGTTACCAGTATATGCATTTATATACTACAGAATGTTTCTTTTATCGTCGTACCGATCGCGGCAACTTTGTCGCGCAGAAAGGTTGCATCCGCCGGGATATTCCGTGACAGCTGCAATGGTAGGGACAATTAAACCTTTAAAGACGAAGCGTATCTGTTTTATATAAGGACTCAGCGCGTACCGCGCTGTAAACACCCCACTTGGGTTATAAAAACCAATCTCTTAATATTTTATAAGGCAAAAGTTGCTGTTTGTTCTGAGATCCACACAAAACACATAAACGCAATGTGGGCACCGCGTAGAATTTTTTAATGTTAAACCTGGTCGTATGTAAAGTTACCGCTAGGCTTTAAAACGTTAAAGAATCGCACTTTGTCTTTAACAACTGTGTATGAGGAATTATCTTCAACATGTGTTGAGGATTTCTTTTTACGCCGGGACTCGACGGAAGAGAGAGGCTCGTCTACTCTGGCAGCAGGATCTGAGACGTGTGTCCAGTGGAAGGGGATGACGCAATCCACCAATGTGTCGTGTGGCGATATCGCGACTATTGCAAGATGCTGCGTCAGCGGGCGATGAAGCGCCGCCAGTTATGCAGCTGGGTGTAGCGTGGGTTAACGGGTAACGTGAGTGAGGAAGAACAGTGGTGTATAGTTAAGTCCGTTGTTTTGGAATTAACACACTTACTGTCCAGTACAATAGAGGCGAATATCCCACAATATGAAATTCAACCTTGACGCCAGGCAGTTATGAACCATTCACATCTCAACGCTCAACGACCCTGCAGAGTCAGTGTCAGTGTCATGTTACGCTTGTCGTGGTGTCGAACCCTCTAGTGGCTCATGGGCGTATTTTAGTCTGCGACGTGTCTTCGTCTGACGAGTTTGTGGGTGGGTCAGCTGTAGTGAGTGACAACCTTTGTGTGAAGCCAAGGCGCTTCAATTGCCCGCCACAAATACTTTTGAACAGTGCTGTTGCTGATAACCTGGGCGCGCTAGCTTTGACATTGTAAACAACTCGTGTTTCCGCGACGGAACTGCGTGTGTCAATGACACTGATAAGCTCGTAAAAGGTGTGGCGCTCGCCAAATATAAACACATTATTATGCATTGCATACCATTTACCACGTTTCCCTCCGGGCGCAAAATTCGGGTCAACTCTCGTAAATACAAACTTGCGGGGTGAGGAAAGGAAAAAGCAAAAGGGACGTCCAGGGTTATGAGGCTGGTACCCGTTTTATGACATTAGATGTCAGTGAAAAATACCAGTCTCGGATACCTCGGCTGCTAGGACATTTGGAGCTGCCGCAGTCTCTGTAGCGTCACTGTGATAAATGGTTTTGTACCGATAGTAGTCGCTGGGTCACATACCCTCGCCAAGGCTAATACCCAGCACATGCTACACACATTCCTTAGATACCTACCAAGCCTCAGTTTTCCAGAGCTGCGCTGCAGATCGGGCCTCATCAAACGTCTATGTGGTGCGTGCAACTTCGACAAAATTTAGTCTTCATGCGGGCAAAATACGCCAGTGGCAGCCAACTTATTTTGTTGTTGTTGTTGTTGTTCTGAGAGGTCGCAAATTACAGTCGAACTGAGGATGGAGAGGAACGTGTTGTATGACATGACACTGAGCTTGCATATCTGTCAGTTGTTTTGCAGTTTCGTGGTCACTTTGGTACGCTAATTCCGTGCTCCATGTTCCGTACTTGAACCGTCTCTCAGGGTAGGAATGTCAGGGGGGCAACATCGTGCGGGTTGCTGGTCGTGGCGAAACTTTTCTTGCTGCTCTTGACCGTGACTGCGGAACTGATTCCCCCCCAGTGCCCCAATTAGCCATGGCCCACTGGACGGTAGTTCAGCCTCGTTTCTCCGACCTGCTACTGCTGAAGATGACGCAGCCTTACGAGACGAAACAAAGCGCCCAAACTGAAGAATATCCACGTTTTAGTGTCGGTAGTTTTAATGCATTTATATTAAATGCCAATAATTCATTTGCAGTTATGGGAGTAAGCAATGCTTGTGGAAACCGCTATGGTAAAAAAAAAAATTAAGTCGTCCCTGTACTTCGTTAAGCGTCTTGCCATGAAGGCATATTAGGAGTTGAAGTGCAGATCCAAGCTTTCTGAACTTCCGTATTACCTGGGGGTAGTTGGTTAGCTTCATACCCCGGCCATATCGCCGCGGAAAAATCCGCCGGTCCCAGTATTTAGGCACATTCACATGGCCGCGAAAAGCGCCTGTTAGCTTCGTCATGTCCTGTCTGTCCGCATTTATCAGCGCGGATCCCACTGGACCGATATTCGTAAAATTTGGCATTGGGGACTTTTATGGAAATCAGTTGAGAAAATCCAAATTCGGTTAAAATCGGGCACTTTACGTGCAGACCAGACTGGGGTTTTTTTTTTTTTGTTGCCGGCGACAGTAAAGCGCCATGAAAGCCCTCTCTTCGAGTGTAATAGCATGACGCTGTTAGGAAAGCCACAGAGGTCTAAATTTACGCACACGCAACGCAATTACGGTGTACTACACCGCCTATCTTGTTGGTTTCTAACAGCCTACGTCCTTTGACCGCTGTAAACCGTTAGTTTAGTTACACGTTACGGACATAACTTCCCACTCTGCAATATTCACATCGTGCAACCCTTGCGAAACGCTTTTAATTAAAGCCCAAACTAGGGAAACACATTTAAAAACCAAGGTACAGTATTTATGACGCGAAAAAAAATGAAATTT
The DNA here is from genome assembly GCA_013340265.1 of Coptotermes formosanus. NCBI lineage: Eukaryota > Metazoa > Arthropoda > Insecta > Blattodea > Rhinotermitidae > Coptotermes > Coptotermes formosanus. The sequence continues at coordinate 4,729 of BLKM01008442.1, forward strand.
TGCATTCCATGTGGAAACGGAGTTAGGACTCAATAACTGCTAACGTTTCAGTTCAGTTAAGCGTTGATCGTGGAGTGACGCAACCAAAAGTGCTAGTACATTGTACAGAATATAGGCCTATCATTGCTTAGTGTTAGGCATAGGAAGGCACTGGTTTCTTCGTCTGGACCTCAGTAACAAGTTACACGTCAGTCTGCCTGTTTCGGGACTAAAATAATTACAGATGGCGTATTCGTAGACAATACTTTTTCGATTTTTTTTAAGCTTGCATGAACAGCGTGCAACTGAAGGCACATATTGTACTACTTTCTAGTTCCTCATCATCACAAACAATACGAATATGACCGCCTTTACCCCTTTAAAGACGAAGCGTGTCTGTTTTATATAAGGACTCAGTGCGTACCGCGCAGTAAACACTCTACACTTCGGTTATAAAAACTAGTCTCTTAATGTTTTATAAGGCAAAAGTTGCTGTTTGTTCTGAGATCCGTACAAAACACATAAACGCAATGTGGGCATCGCGTAGAATTTTTTAATGTTAAACCTGGTCGTATGTAAAGTTACCGGTAGGCTTTAAAAGGTTAATGTAGTAATGACACTAATTACGTTATCTAATATTTTTAACATTGTAAACGAATTAGGACTTTATGGTAGCAAACCAACAAAGAAAAACGATTAAGACAGCATTAATGCTTGCCCTCAGAGCGGTCACAGGAAGCCGAATGGCGCATCATGATATTACGCGTTGGACGTTCCTCGTATTGGAAAAGAACTGGGATTAACAGATGTCAATACAATAATTAAAGCGAAATCGCTAGAATACTTGGAAAGAATGGCACAGTATTTTAACCCCATGCTGCGTTGTAAATGTATACCGACCAGCTGAAGTTGCCAGGAACGTTCTTCGGAAAGAAGGCTGGAACGTATTATTATTTTTATTATTATTATTATTATTCAAAAATGCACTGAATAAAAAATCTAATTGTAATGAACGGTATGGAAAGTATATACAAAGAGGCTGAAACTGTTACCTCTTCCTCTTGACCTCTTCCTAACGGAAGAGGTCAAGATGTTACCCATGCTGCAGCTGATGTGATGACCTAGGTTTGACCTGTGCAGTGCTCTGTATTGAAAATATTACCATCCCATCCGATTTCGGAAATATTTCTTGAACGGCAAAGGCGAAGTTCTCCTTGTGCTTAATTAAGCACTGGGGTTTGTAGAAGTGTGCACGTGCAACTGACAGACACATTCTTAACCTCGGAACTAGATGGCGATGGTGGTCGATTCACACCTCGGCTGCTGTGGCACTTCGGACTGTCGCTACTGCCCATTGAATAAGAAGAGGCTGGGCGAGTCTCTGGAAACTGTGAAGAAAAAGGAAAAGAATTTGTCTGTCACCGGGAATCTCAGAATGCGCCGTCAGTTGTCTGGCTGGTAGATGCCGTGAAAGAGCGTAGAGACAGGGGATGAAAAGATAGTCCTCCTGCAATCCGAGTAGTTGTGATTAGATATGTGCTTTGTTTGATTTCCATGGAAACTGCATGTGAAGTCAGCAGACAGACTGTTCTGTGTAGATATGCATTCACACAGGACGTGCTCTGAAAATGCAACGTCGTGTGAAGGTCGAAGATTAGAATGTTTATGTGTGAGTAGCTTAAGTTTCCTATTCCCATGTTTTGCAAGAGATACTTTGCTTAAAGTTCACTGCCTCTTATGGTCAGAATTAATTGAGCTCTGAGGAGAAGCAGTGAAATGCTGTACATGTGATATGTCGCTTTCCAAGGACAAATTAACCTTTTAAAGCCTAACGGTAACTTTACATACGACCAGGTTTAACATTAAAACATTCTACGTGGTGCTCACGTTGCGTTTATGTGTTTTGTACGGATCTCAGAACAAACAGCAACTTTTGCCTTATAAAACATTAAGAGACTGGTTTTTATAACCGAAGTGGAGAGTGTTTACAGCGCGGTACGCACTGGGTCCATATAAAACAGATACGCCTCGTCTTTAAAGGGTTAATAAGCACTGTAGCAATATACTGACACTAGAGAAGCATGGATATGATTGAGCTTTTAAATAATAGCGGTTACTATATATACCACCAGCCGATCCCAGTGATCGCGCGGTCTAAGGCGTGGTTCTTCGGCCGTTCGCTTGCTGTGATTGTGGTTTCGAATCCCGCCGGAGACATGTATGTCTGTCTGTTGTCAGTGTTGTGTTTTGTCAGATAGAGGTCTCTGCGTCGGGCTGATCACTCGTCCAGAGGAGTCCTACCGAGTGTGGTGTGTCTGAGTGTGATCGTGAAGCCCCGAGAACGGGGAAAGCCATGACCTGAAAACGGGAGGAAAAGTGCCACATAAAAAAATATTTACCACCAACTGCTGTTTTTAAAGAACTAATTTTGCTCGCAAAGTGTATCCATAGCTCTCCTAATAAACACAGGTTATTATCCTAAGTAGTGTTAACTAGCTTGCCTTTGTAATGGAGACTTTGAGTGTTTACTGTGGGGTAGGAACTAAATTTTTAAATATTTGTCTCACGAAATTAGTGCGTCAAAGTACAGCTATATATGTATGTATGTTGAAATATTACTTAGTCACGATAGTTGTATTACCATTTTTTCAGTTTTTCATGCTATTAAAAAACTGTTAAGAACTCATTTTATTCTCTTCACAACGCTAGGACAAGGGTGTAAAAATCCTGGCAGACAAAATTTCGCACAATGGTGCCTAATTTTTTGAGCGTAATTACTGCAGATTTTTCGCTTGTACAAAGAATAAATGTATCAGTTCACATGTACCGAGCAAAATGCGCCGCAGGAAAGTGAGATCCACATGCCACTCCAAAATTGTGGGTCCTCAGTATGGAACTAGCGTCATGTCTCCATTTTGGCGCCAACAATTTGGAGGTGGCTACTTGATTCTTGGAAAATTTTTGGATCCTTGTATTAGGACCCATAAATAGAAGAATTATTTTAGCTGTTATTCTGCACGTTTCTTGAATGTGTCCTCTTACAGTAGGCAAATCATGAGAGTAAGATGTACTGGAATATGAGTAATATACCGAGAAGCAGGAACTGTGAAGTGTAAAGCATGTATAAATATATATGTGTATAGTCGAACCCGGCTATAACGACATCGGTTTATGCGACACCTCGTCTATAGCGTCAGATATTCTGTGGTACCAATTAATTCCTCACTTTTAACCATAACTTTATACTCCTCGGTTATAACAACACTCGTTTATAACGACATAAAATATTCAGTCCCTTCATTACGTTATAACCGAGTTCGATTCGAATATATATATAGGCCTATGTGTATATATTATATATGGAAAAATCACAGGAAATTCTGGGGAAAATATGCAGCATTTGTTGCATGCATGTATACATGCACATTTGAGCACACACAACCACACACACACACACACACACACACACACACACACACACACACACATATACACACACAGTTTTACATTTTGTTGTTCCGTGAGATGGTGCCACCATGTGAAGACGCTGAGAAGCGCTGGTGTACTGAATAGAATATTTCACAATTACAAGGTTCCAGCTGCGGGGAATGTACGGTATATTGAGCTGTTTGTTTGCTTCTTCATGTGTTTCCCGTAACTTATCTCCAGTCTTTGAGCACAATCAAGCAACAGTCGAAATTCTGGACACGTCCTAAGTTGGACCGGTGTGTAGGCGGGGAGCAATAATTTGTACGCAATTCGTGTTTTCTGTTCTGAGAAGTGCCACCCCCACATACCTCCAGAATCATCAGAGTCTTAAAGAAGATCTACAAAACCAACACTGTCGTAAGAGAAGTGATGCGCCTTTTGTCTGCAGAGGTCTCTGGATCTAATTTAGAAACCTGTACATAATTTATTAATGTCTGTATCTTCTGAGTATTATACCGAAACTGCGGCCTGAACTCCAAAAATATAACGTCTTCTGTAAGCTGAAGAGTGGAAAATACAGTAGAACCCGATCGTAACGACATCGGTTTATACGATACCTCGTCTATAGCGTCAGACATTCTGTCGTACCAATTAATTCGTTACTGTTAACCATAACATTATACTGCTCGGTTATTACGACACTCGTTTATAATTGCACAAAATATTCAGTCCCTTGCATGACGTTATAACCGCGTTCGACTCTACTTGTAAGAAATGGAGAAGCTTCCACGATAAATAACTTGAAGAGAATTGTGCAATGTAATAATACAAACCACATGAACCCTTTAAAGACGAAGCGTATCTGTTTTATATACGGACTTAGTGCGTACCGCACTGTAAACACTCTCCACTTCGGTTATAAAAACCAGTCTGTTAATGTTTTATAAGGCAAAGTTGCTGTTTGTTCTGAGATCCACACAAAACACATAAACGCAATGTGGGTACCACGTAGAATTTTTTAATGTTAAACCTGGTCGTATGTAAAGTTACCGCTAGGTTTTAAAAGGTTAACAGAGAGAGACAGAAGTTAGATATATGCGGAAACGGTATGTTTAAAAGTCGGATCTGCTGTTTTTAGATATTTGGGTAATCTGCATTTTAATTGACAGCTTATATTAGTAAGGTACTGGCGTACTATATTTTGATGAGGTATCCCATCTCTTAACCTTTTAAAGCCTAGAGGTAACTTTACGTACGACCAGGTTTAACATTAAAAAATTCTACGTGGTGCCCACATTGCGTTTATGTGTTTTGTACGGATCTCAGAACAAACAGCAACTTTTGCCTTAGAAAATATTAAGAGACTGGTTTTTATAGCCGAAGTGGAGAGTGTTTACAGCGCGGTACGCAGTGAGTCCTTATATAAAACAGATACGCTTCGTCTTTAAAGGTTAATAGGTAGGGGTTACGCGGTTGGAAGAGGAACCTGTACCATTTATAAAACAAAAGACGTTCATTCAAACGCTGAACATTGTCTCCAAGATCCCAGCAATATTGGCCGTAACGCCTAAGATAACCACAGAAAGCACAGGAATTTACGGTATTGTCAGATGTAGTGCCATTTAATTTTTGTGGATAGGTACCAACATTTCAGAGGAACCTGCTGCCGGAAGTTTCGGAGTAAGCGAGACAGAGAAATTTCCCCTGAAATGTCGCTACCCATCAACCAAACTACATGGCGTCACATCCCATGTAAAGTCACCGCTGTGACGATGTCAAATCTCACATGGAAAGCACTCGCAGTTGAGAAAGTGCTTTTAAGGTTCCGAAGGATTAGCTGAGATTCCATTCGCTTTGCTGGGGTAAGCACATGCTGGGCCGCATCAGACGGAACGAACGTATCGTCAGAGTCGAAATATTCGTGTTTATTACGCACATTGCCGTCAGTCTTCGGCGCATGCAGCGACTGCCCATGACTGAGGAAGTGCAAAAGAAGAAAAGGAAAAGGCGAAGCTTTTGTGTGCATGACATTTTTAGTAAAAGAGTGATTCGTTTCTACTTTAATTCTTTGTATCCATAGGCGTAACTTGGGGTTGAGAAAGGGGGGAAAATGCTTCCCTCCCCGTAATTTTTCTACTTAAGCATTCTTTTGGCCACTAAGCTGAAAAAGGGGCAAATACAAAAATTTTTTCAAACCATTCTTCCTGTTTTTTGTAACTTGACTACTTCGTAAAGTTCCTAACACCCATGGTCGAGTTTGTCCCTCCCCCCAGTGTTATTAGCCAAGTTACGCTTATGTTCGTATTCATACTTCTTAGAAGAGGTGATATTGTTTCAATACCTTCGGATTACTTACAGAAATTTAATGTGTTCCATGTCCGTGCACTATATTATACAGAAAACACTAATCACCAACAAATGCACATAGAGTTTTTGTACTGCACAGAACTGCACAAATTGTGCAGTACAAGCCGAGACCACAAAGAGTTCACGCCTCCAAAAGCGGCGCAGTTCACAGTCAACAGCACATTCTCGATCAACTATATAGTGCAACCTAGTGTAACGGCAGCAGAAAATTTCTCCCTGAAGATGACCCAGCAGGGTCGAAACATGTAGGAGTGTGTTACAATTGATGGAAAAAGACTTACAGAAAGTTTGGGCCTCTTAATTTCCTATTTTATCCGGGAAAAAGTACGCGGAAGTTACCAATGACTCGTCAGTACATACAGGCCGGACGGGTAAATATCTTCTCGAGAATCGCAAAATGAAATGCCGTATACCGTACCGTCCGGTGTGGACCACTGTTTGCACACCCTTAGTAATCTAAATATAATAATTTGTTTTCTTATTTTGTACGTTGCTGTTTTAGAAGTGACGATGGACTGGAGCGCCTGACGATGAACATTGTGCACTTACAAGTACAGTAGAACTCGGTTCTAACTACAGCAATCTGTGTGACACCTCGTCTATAACGTCAGGTATTCTGTGGTAGCAATTAATTCCTCACCGTTGACCATAACATTATACTGCTCTGTTATAACAACGCACAAAATATTCAGTCCCTTTAATGACGTCGATTCTCTTCACTGTTTGTAAATTATTCACAACCTAAACAAAGTTTCTAAAAGGACATAAAGCGAAGCCCAGTGAAGTAGTATTAACCTTTTAAATCCTAGCGGTAACTTTACGTACCACCACGTTTAACATTAAAAAATTCTACGTGGTGCCCACATTGCGTTTATGTGTTTTGTACGGATCTCAGAACAAACAGCAACTTTTGCCTTATAAAACATTAAGAGATCGGTTTTTATAACCGAAGTGGACAGTGTTTACAGCGTGGTACGCACTGAGTCCTTATATAAAGCAAACGCGCTTCGTCTTTAAAGGGTTAATTCTTAAATCGAAACGAATCAAAGATTCCGAGTGATGCGGTTGGCATGTTTAAATAACGTGTTAAACAGATGCTAGAGTGGATCCACTTCTGTCGTGTCCATTTGCTGGTATGATGCGTGAAGCAGGGGCAGCTTCAAGTCCTTCATTACCGTCGGTACGTATGTCGAGGAATCCTGTGCAGCTTCTCAGGTATGATGAGCACCTGCAGGGTAAGGGTTGGACGGTTTATGTATCGTCGTCGTAGTCCTTCCCTCTTCTACCTACTTGTTCACGGTAGGTGTAGAGGGTTTTGATTTTTCACGTGATCACACTGAAGCACACACCACATTCGGTAGGACTCCTCTGGACGAGGGATAGGCCCGTCGCAGAGACCTCTACCTGACAACACAAACACCGTACAAGACAAACATCTATGCCCCCGGTGGGATTCGAACCCACGATCCCAGCAAGCGCTCGGCCGCAGACCTAGGCCTTAGACCGCGCGGCTACTGGGATCGGCCGGTTTATGTATCACGGTTCGTTTCCTGTCAGGGACAATTTCTGTTCCCATCTCCAAAACAATCAGACCCGCTGTGCGGCCTCCCCAGCCTTCTGCTCAGTAGAGGTTTATTTCTTCGTTTTTTCAGTTGGTTATTACATAATTATTCTCCTGTTTAATCATTTATTATGTAATGTGATTGCAGTAATTTCCTGTGATGTTCATGAGAAATTGTAATGTGCCAGAGCACCAATATCCTCGGCTGAGGCCAAAGTTGCTTTGCCATTGATGATGGTAGCATAATTTAAAAATTTCTGGTATTCCTTTCATTGCAGTAACTTCATAAAGTTTTCATTAGAGAAGTGTTATTAATATTTAACAGTTAACGAGAGGAACCTGCAGATTGCCTCTGTTGATAGGTATGTTGTAGCTGAAGAAATATGTTTTGTTTGAAGCCTTTGTCTGGAATTATAATGGACTGTCTGTGAATATATTACGTCCTCCATATTCTGCAGTCTCTATAGCGTGCTTGTGTTTTGTATTAATTAATAACTAGGGATTACTTTAACTTAAAACCTGAATATGAATTATTTTCATGCCTGATTTTTATGACGTAATGAGATATAAATATTGACCTGTCACTATTGTGTGCTTAGAGGCCTTAGTAAACGTTTGAAATCTAACTTCCTGGAGCAGAGTCGTTTAGAATTTAATGTTCGCACATTTGGTTAGGAAATTCCGGCCTTTTATTCTGTAACGCTGTGTAATAGGGTTCATAACAAACAGCTATTAGATCCTATCCAGAGTCAGATGAATTCAGTCCACATTATTACAACCTCTTTATTTATGATCCGGTTTAATATTATCCTCCCATCTACACCTATCTCTCCATAGAGGTTTTTCCTCTTGAGTTTTTCATGCTTAAGTGCTTGGACTTTTCTTTTCTGCCGCTTCTGTCCCATTTAATTCATCCTCTTGTTACGTTTTGTCTCTTAGGTTCAAATGTTCTCTTTATCGTAGTGTCATTAAACACAGTCTGAAAGGAATAAGGGCTTTAATATAATAACACTGAAAAAACTTAGAAGAAGAAGAAGATTTATGTCCACAGATCTGTGACAAGCAGCAAAGTGAATATCTGTTTTGTAATTTGGTCAAATGTTTGTCGTTTGTTACCTATTCTTCATGTGTTCTACTTCCAACAAATTAGTCGAAGTTTATTAGTAGAGCCTGCCTATGAAGAGACAAGCAAAATTATTGTTTTTGTTGCATTGGAAATGCAGGCGCTGTGATGCATATATCGTAGACATCATAGGACTGATTTTTATGGAACAGAAACCCTGCTTGCTACAAGACACAAGCGCCCTCCTGAGGTGAACAACAGTTTCCTTAACATGAAGAGTATTTCCCTGCGGGAGTTGCCACCCATCATTACACGAACTGCACAGTTGTGAGGCCAAAGGTTCGGTTTTATCGTGGCAGGAAAATCTTCCAACCGTAATCGATAGATCGTGTTATGTAGTATGTGGTCTTTTTTGTGGATAAAATATTAAAATAGCGGTACATGGCGACTGTTATAACGGCCTGCAGGCACACCGTTTACTGCTATGACTTATGCATTTCTAATAACATTTATAAACATGCTTTTTAATACAGCGCATCCGTGTCGGGGTTTGTGTGCTGTGGGTAACTCCAAGTTGACGTTAGGAGCTTCTGTCTCCCGTTTGAATCTGCGGTCTCTGAAGATTCATTGCCACAAGTGCAGGGGATATGGGAGAGGGACTGACTCTACTGAAATTAGCACATTTTGTAATAATTGTGATTTCAGTGACTTATGCTTCTTAACCTTTTAAAGCCTAGCGGTAACTTTACGTACCACCAGGTTTAACATTAAAAAGTTCTACGTGGTGCCCACATTGCGTTTATGTGTTTTGTACGGATCTCAGAACAAACTGCAACTTTTGCCTTATAAAACATTAAGAGATTGGTTTTTATAACCGAAGTGGAGAGTGTTTACAGCGCGGTACTCACTGAGTCCTTATATAAAACAGACATGTTTCGTCTTTAAAGGGTTAATCAAAAAGAGTAGGAAGTGAACTCATGTTCGGAGTACGCACAGTTTCGGCTGTACACATTATTTGTGATTTTACTTCTCGAGAGAAACCCACCTCGCGAAGATATTTACACTACGGTCAAATTGAACACTCACGACATAGGACTGTTTCTGCTTGTTATTAATTACATATGCGCCATAGTAAATTGTGTCGAAATATGAATCGCTGGTATTAATGACATCTGGAGTTCTAAGCAGTGTAGCTTACCCATTTTTGGTACGAACAGCCGTTTTGTGAGGAGAGTTATAAGATCGCTTAGAAGAACTATTTAATTTTTCTGAAGATATTCTAGTACGAGTTCATATTTGTCAGACGGTAGGGGCTTTATTCTTCCCCATTTTATTTGTTTCCTGCATTAAACTTTTTCTGCTTACATTTGTTTTACTCAGTTTTTCTGGACAACAGAATTTTACAGAAAGAGAAGGCTCTGGTTTAATCTAAATTCCATTTAGACAGGTTTCATTGTTTATTAAAGTTCCTAGTTATATATCAAATGTCCCTACGGCTTTCTTTAGGCTATAGTGTGGTACTATTATAAATCTCTTGTGGTCCCTATACTGAGGCCACGGAAAGGTTCCACACAGATGGTGGGGATATGGTACTTGATGTTTCTTCCGTTCTGCCTACTGTTGTGTTCTGGTCCAAGTTCTCCCCACCGCCACCCCGCATGTCAGTCAGCCCAAAGCGCGTGTTTTTATCGAATGTTATTACGTGCCTATCTCTACCGGCATACATTTGGACAGAATCGACAGACAAGTGGAGGAAGGGAAGAAGGCTGGAAAGGACAGCGTAACAGTTCGAGGGGATTGTGGAGGGGGTCGATTCATACTACATTTCGGGACTGAGCTTTGCCTCTCCGAAAGGAAATTTCAAAACACGACGCATCTACGAAATGGTCTAGTTGACTCTACTGGTTAAAAAAAAAAATTCAAGTGCTGTGCGACCACTGTGTTCTGACACCTGACCTTGCAACAAGTGTTTTCAAACAATACACCTCACCATATGCTGTCGTTTTCACGGCAGGGGTAAGACGTGTTTCTTTCGCGAGACTTCCCACACGTTTTCCTTGCATTTGCGCAACGTCTGAGGCCGCCCAGCTCAGTCACATACTGTACTTCTTTCGACGTTCACTGTGTAGTCGTAGGTCTCACCTGCACTGGTAGTCTTATTTAATCGGTGGTGTCCCTATAATGGTATTTCCTAAAAAATGCTTTACTACTTGAAATATTTTCTATTGCTTATCTAGTAAATGTAGAATTTTGTATTTTTTTCCTCAGGCACTGCAGTCCGTTGTGGACCCTTGGCTTCCAATACGATCTTCCTCCACTCCCGACTGTCTGTGACCATTGCTGCCTGTTTTTTTATTCCCATTATATTTAAATCCTCTTCTACCTTGTTCCTCCATCTTTTACGTTGTCTTCCTCTTTTCCTTGTTTATTCCATTGTAGCTGTTGCAATGTTTTGGTTTTCGTTGGTTTTGCGGTCTATCAACGTAACCATTCAAACTTAGTTAGAGGTATTTTATAAACTTTACAATATACGTCTCTTGCAATATGTCCTTTATTTGTTTGTCTGTTGTTATTTCCAGCGTTTTCCTTCTTTTACAGGTCCATGTAGTTTTCTTACAATCTTCCGCTCATATAATGTGAGCGTGTTCGTTCTTTGCTTATTTGTTGCCCAGACTTTTGACCCGTAAGCCATTGTGGGTCGTATTGGGGTTTTATCTAGTTTTAATTTAGAGAAAGTTATCGAAGTTTATAAATTAGTTGCGCGAAAATAAAGAGCAACGTGTAGGGTAGAATAGAAAGTAAGATATTTCGTAATGTGTTCATCAAGCTGTGGCAGTAGAAGGGAAAACACACACACACACACACACACACACACACACACACACATACACACAGATATATACGTATTTATTTATTACGCACTATGCCTTGCGAAAGGTCCGTAGCATCTTCCAAAGCGAGTTCTCCACAAAGTGAGATCTAGTGCTTCCTCCTTCAAGTTCCAATATTTTACCTAGTGTCATCCAGTAGCTGCTAACGTCTTCTTCTTCTTCTTCTTCTTCTTCTTCTTCGCCTTCTCGTCCATTCTATCTTTCCTTCAATAACGTGTTTTGGGAGGCATTTTCTACGCAAGAGGGAACCAATCCAGTTAGCCTTCCTTTGTTTTATTGTATGTTGAATGTGTAGGCCTATATAGACAATGGGAGTGGGTCGTTAGAAGAGAAGTGGGAAGGTGCAGTGCATTTCTGCTTCTTGTCTGGGGCCACATGATGATGATATTCTGTGGACGTGCTTGTGGTACGCTCTGTCATGTGTGCTGTATATCTGTCACTCACGTGGGACGATATGGGAAAACTCTGAGACGTCGCCCCATGTCACAGATCCGCATCCCCACATCCGCCACAAGTGAAGCACTTGATTAGCAATTCAGAATGCGCACCCGAGCGACGAACGAGTTTTACAAACATTTCTACAACTCAACCACTTTAAACTGGTTCAATATACGCTTTAATACGCATATGATTGATTGAATGCGTGCAGGTCTGTGGGCGCAGGCGGATATAAGTAGTGAGAAGCATCATATCTGCGCCCGTCTGGGATATTACGCAGCGTCGAGTGGTAATTCTTAATCGACGTTTCGGGACAACGTATCGGTCCCATTTTCAAGGGCCAGAAAGTCCTAGAAGAAAACAAATCGCAGGTAGTGAGAGACATGTTTTATTTAACGATACTGTCAATTGCTAAGATTGTGTAACGTCAGTGGTAAATGAGTGAAATGTGAGGATGGAGTACTGGTGGAAGATTCCTGCCAGTGGAAAAACCGGAACTCGGAGACAAACCTGTCCCCGTGTCACTTAGTCCACGACAAACCTCACGTGTACTGGTTTGTCATCGAACACGGGACTCCGCCTTCAGAGACTCACCACCTGAGGAGCGGCACGGCCCAGATGTTTGTGTTAACGCAGGAAAATGCGTCACGCGCAAAATTTCAGTCCATTTCGCAGCAACGTTATAATATGTGGGGCGAATCTTACCTACGTCTAATGTCAAAATAACTGCAAAAGTTGCTTACGAATAAAAAAGTGGTGCCAACTGGTACTCGCTTGATGAATGAAATATCTTCTGCTACGCATTTTTATCCAGTTGTTAAATGTCTTTATTTCTCTTTTCTTTCTCTGCTGTTAAGAAGTTGGTCGAAGATGAGATATGTTTGGTGGGTAACACTTATGTGAGGGCATGGAAAGTGAACACAAATGCTTGTCGACATACGGGAAGAAAATACCATTTGAGTTACCTACACTTATTTAGTTGTGGGATAATATTCAAATGGATCTTAGAATAATGCGGTGCGGAATGAACTACGTCAAGGTAGGTTCCAGAGTTGGTCTCTTGTTAACCTGGTGTTATATTTTCATTTCGGCTTAAACATTCCATTTCATTCGACTGGATTCCTCAGAAGGAACATATAAATAATATTTCGTACACTGTGGGAAATTCGTGACAAACAAAAGAGCTACGAATTTCTCAGAGAAGACCTCTCCTCCTTGGAGAAGTGATATTTCAGGGACCTTAAATTGCTTCTGGCCACAGGGATGATTGTAACGCGGAGAAGAAATGTGACGTGTGCATTAGCATTGTGTTTTATGTGTAAGTTTGGAATTATGATTTAACGTTTGCAGGGACTTCGTGCAAAACCAGAATCTCTTATCTAGGCTATGTCCCTGATTTATGTGAGCCCAGGACGCCTAACGTCCGAGGCTTCTTCCCGCTGTTCACTACAAGACCAAAGTTGGCTGTGCCTTAACTCCCCTCAAAAAGGTTGATTGCAGCCATCTCACAGCACAGACCATGGTTCAGATTGACGCTGGTTAGGTATTTTACCAGGCCTTCGACTTTTCCCTGATTACGAATTTTTTTTTTCAGTTTTTCACCAGTGGCTCGTACCGCAGGCACAGTTGAGGCCCCAGTGTCAAGTAAAAACTAAATAAAAACAAGATGGGCAATGTACGTATAACGTAACATTGTTGCGTCTTTGAGTAACCATTGTTGTGGTGGAAAAGCAAAAATCCGTTATTGTTGTATTGTTTACATACATGTAGCTGTCAACAATATGCTGTTGAAAGTTGCCATGAAAACGCAAGAATGGCTTTCTTCTGCACTGTTGAGCTACAAAATATTTCTTAGTGGTGTCAACACTCTAAACATACTTCGGTCTTTACTTAAAGTGCCCGATATTTTTGAATTCTTTTCGGCAGTTCCGTTAGTTTTATTGTCTGTCCATCGTATCAGCTCGGCTCCCACTGTAGGGATTTTTGTCAGCTTTGATATTGAAAGATTTCATTTAAATCTGTCGAGAAAATCCAAATTTACTTACAATCGGACATCAATATCGGGCACTTTACATGAATAGCTGAGTACGGTTTGTTGTTGCCGGCGATATTAAATCACCATAAAAGCGCTATCTTCGAGTGCAATGGTTTTAGGCTGCTAGGAATGCCCAGGAGGTATAAAAATTATGCGAACGCGTCACAGTATTACAGTGTAGTGCATTGTCTGTCTTCAAAAGCAACAGAAAAGTAGGAGAAAAATATTTTCAGTTCAACTTCCAGTGCCTCGGTTAACTACATTTTACAATAAGTAGCCATGAGTATGAAAAGTTATTCTTTTTGCGTGTTTTGTGTGTGTAGGTCCGTGTTCTTGTTTCCAAAAGTAAACAATAGACTTGCAGCAACTATCACCTTTCTGGTAGAGATGTCAAAGTAAGTGCCATAGTGGTCAGTCCGACGACAGTCTCATGTAAAGTAACTACTGGTCAATCATGAAGGAAGTCTAGGAATTTGACTGTTTCAAGAACATCAAGGAAAGTCTGTGAAATGAGAAAGGAATTTAATATTCCGTACACATTCCACAAGTCCCTCCTCTTTGTCTCAATTTGGAAACTTCCCTTTTAAGGGAAGTAGCTGAAGGAAAGATATTTAGACTATCCTTTATCGTCAGTACATGGTTAGTTACTGCATAAGGAAATATTCCAATATTTCAGTCATTTCAAAAGGCTATCTACGAACAAGCCTGTGTATTCAGTTCAATGTTAAACTCGTTTGAAGAGATTAAATAATATTAAAATGTTAATAAAGCTAGGAAACAGAAAACAGATTTGTCTGTAACGCGATTAAAGACAACGGATTCATTCAGACGTGGTTTCTACATGCATCCCTTTGGAAGGATGAACGATAATACCAGTAATCTTATTTGCAACGGTGCTGAAAAACAAATTGTGAATTCCGATACATATGCTACGTTGCACATCATTCAATCAGTGGAGTGTATAAAGCGACTTCGAAAACTGTATTTGTGTGTACGCCTGTTATAATATAGCTGTGTAATTGAAATTTGTGTTGAATTTTGTTTTTCAAATGCCGGTTTACTGCTGTGCCAATTAAGGAGACAGATGAGTACGTGCAATTAGATTAGAGCAATATCGTCTCTTACACATGAACTGAACTGCGATAGCTGGCAAAAAGGCACCCTGTTGGATGGACAACTGACTTTTGATTCCTAGTGAAATCATTTTTATGTACGAGATTGAGGTTAAGATGGCGGTGAATGTGACGATTTCTGTGATAGAAATATACCGAAATTTCGAAGAAACTTGCTGGCTCCATTTTCAGAGCAGAAGATGCATGATTTCATGCTTCCTCCGTGATCTTGATGAGATCAGGCTACTTCTAGGATATTACGCAGCGTTGAGCTGTAGTTCTGTACCGACGTTTGTCCAATAGGTTGTTCCGAAACGTCGGTACAGAATTACCACTCTACTCTGAGTAACATCCCAGAAGAGCACAGGTATCGGAGCAGAAGATATTTTCCACACTGAAGATTAAAGCAGCCTATTCTTCCGGACGCTGATCGAAGGCGTAGGTCTGCGGTCGCTCGATTACTGGGATCGCGGTTTCGAATCCCGCTGAGGCCGTGGATGTTAACGTGTTGTCTTTGTTGTGTGTTGTGTAGGTAGCACGCTCTGTGAGGAGCTGATCACCCGTTCAGAGGAGTCTTACCGGGTTTGTGTGTGTGTATGTGTGTATGTGTGTGTGTGTGTGTGTGTGTGTGTGTGATATAGAAACATCAACAGTAAGGTGGCCTAGGCTCGAGTTGGGCTATTGCGCCACAGAAGAAGAAGAAGAAGAAGAAGAAGAAGAAGAAGAAGAAGGAGGAGGAGGAGGAGAAGAAGAAGAAGGAGGAGGAGGAGGAGGCGAAGGAGAAGAAGGAGGAGGAGGAGGAGAAGAAGAAGAAGAAGAAGGAGGAGGAGGAGGAGGAGGAGGCGAAGGAGAAGAAGAAGAAGAAGAAGAAGAAGAAGGACGAGGAGGAAGAGAGGAGAAGAAGAAATTCTTCAAGAATATCGGCGTACTTGTACGAGACTGCATGGCATCACATCCCAGAAAGCAGTGATATCAACAAGCCATGCACACCGCCATTATTTAGGCCATCTCTGACTCTGTTCACCCTCCTCTCTGATAGGTATAATTTATTTTTACATCAGCGGGTAAAATCAAACGAGGAACAACGAGAATATTCCATATATGACAATTTTGCAACGAGCTTTTGACATCGTAGGCAAGAAGGCGAATTCCTCACGATATGAAACTCCGTTACGTGCGCTTCCTGTTGACCATAATGTTCCCCGTTATGTGGGCCCCAATCATCTGTAGCCGCTGGGCTCTGAACACCGGTATGTCTGTCTGTTGGAAAGTCCTGCAGACTCGTCGTACCAGCTGAATCACTATCATGATATACGTGCAGAATTACATACCATGAATGTAACATAACCCCTACTGTCAGTGCAACAGCGCCCTAAAGGCAGCGCACGGCCAGTGCGTTACGCGCGTCCGAAGAGATACGTGGGTGTACTTCTGAAGGGGCATAAGGGCATGGCTGCAGACTGACATTTGTAGTCATATTTCAGCGCTTTCATACGGACGGCGTCTTCATCTACGTTCCCCTGCACCGAAATTTTAATCCCGTTCGTCGTTACACAACCACTTGCTTTGGAACTGTTGACACATTTAACATGTGTTTAACATTTTGAAGTCTAGAGGTATCTTTACGTACCACCAGGTTTAACATTAAAACATTCTACGTGGTGCCCACATTGCGTTTATGTGTTTTGTGCGGATCTCAGAACAAACAGCAACTTTTGCCTTATAAAACATTAAGAGACTGGTTTTTATAACCGAAGTGCAGAGTGTTTACAGCGCGGTACGCACTGAGTCCTTATATAAAACAGATACGCTTCGTCTTTAAAGGGTTAAGAACTTATTATCGTGAAATTCAAGAGGATGTAACAGAAGGCTGGATAAGTGTGCATAAAGAGGAACTTCGTAATTTGTACTGCTCGCCAAATATAATTAGCATGATCAAGTCAGAAGTGATTAGATGGGCTGGGTATAGGGAGCGAATGGGGCAGAAGAGAAGTGCATACAGGGTTTTAGTGGAGAAACCTTAAGGAAAGAAATAGTTTGGAGGACTCTGCAGTGGCTGGGAGTATAATATTAAAGTGAATGGTAAATAAATGAGAATGGAGAATATGGAATAGACTCATCTGCTCAGGATAGGAGTCAGTGGAGAGCTCTTGGTAATGCGATAATGAACATTCGGGTTTTATAAAGTGCGATATTTTGTTGACTAGCTGCAAAATTTTTGCCTTCCAGGAGTGTCTCTGAATTCATAGTTTAGGTGGTCGACATGCATTAAGACGTGGGTGTGTAGAAACATAGGTCATCATGGTTGCAATACTTAATGATAATTTCAGTAACAGCTGTGCACCGCAGGCTGAATAAGTAACAATGTAATTTGAAATGCCAAATATAGGTCTTTATTCTTCCTCAACGTTGCTGTAGGTTGACTCTTGTACTTCGTATTCGGGAGGTAGCGGGCTCAACCTCGGTGTCAGGCTATCGGAACTGATATCATAGTTTTACTCAGCACGTCCAGGCAAGTTTCGGGATACGTCAAATTGCATCACCGCTGGAGTTTTTTGACACTTTTTTTTTGAATCAGGAGTTCACAGATTTTCCAAAAATCTATGAGCTACCTCAAAATTCTAGGCGCCAAAATCTTGACTAGAAGCAAGTTCATTACTGAGGATCAACATATACCCATTAGACGCCATCGTACATAATTTAGTGGCCACGGAGACCTGGCTTCCTAGATTTGTTCAGCCCTGTTTTAAATTCGCTAATAATTCTGCCATTCAACGCTGCGTAGCCTGATCTGCTAATAGCATAGTTAAATAAACCGCAAATAAATAAATAAATACATTAAGTGAAAATATCAGGGAAATAAGGGGAAACGGAAAGTAGAAGGGAAGGAAGAAATAAAAAGAGGAATGAGAAAGAATGGAAGCGAAAAGAAATTTGATAATTACGTTAGAAAGAAAAACTATCACATGGTCACACTAGGCCTGCTTGCTTTCCCTTCCTTTTGTAATCAGTACATCATAATCAGCTGATGAGACGTAGCAATCGAAAACGTCACAGCAGTGGCCCAGGGTGACAAGCAGTGCACCGATCAGATGTGACGTCATGTTATCTTAGGCCAAGCAGAAATCAGTATTAGTACTGCGGAAAATTAGGGATCTAAATGTAAATTTGGAGAATAATTGGAATAACAGTGTTAGCACATTGTCGTATCGCACAGACTGGCATAACGGGAACGCTGTTGACTTTGTTACGGAGTTGCGTGTTTGGAATCCGCGGCCGGGACACAAGTTATCAGGAATGACTTCTTTCGTGGCTTTTCTCAGTCCTTTCGGAAATATTCCGGGTTGAAAACTTAATCCGACCACAAGGCTTTCTTCCAATGCCACCCCCCTTCTCCCTCGCCTCGGCCCATTCATCAGTAATCCTTCCATTCCGACATTCGAAAATTTCGTTTTAACCCTTTAAAGACGGAACATATCTGTTTTATATAAGGACTCAGTCCGTACCGCGCTGTAAACACTCTCCACTTCGATTATAAAAACCAGTCTCTTAATATTTTATAAGGCAAAAGTTGCTGTTTGTTCTGAGATCCGTACAAAACACATAAACGCAATGTGGGCACCACGTAGAATTTTTTAATGTTAAACCTGGTCGTATGTAAAGTTACCGCTAGGCTTTAAAAGGTTAACCTTTTACTTCCTTATTTTGTAAGGAAAGAAGTCTCAAGTTATCATCCTCTGTGCCTGTGTGTGTTATCAGTAACATTTATGAACCAGTGTTTTATCCATTACCGCCGGTAAATTTGGCTCAGGCGGTAACAGCTGTGAGTTGTAATCAGCAGGAGCACGGGTAATCAGTAGGAGCACGGTTTAAGTATCGTCTGGGACACTGGCTGTTCTGAATGACATATTTTTGTTTCTCTTTGTGCCTCTCAGGGGTGTACCGGGGGGGGGGGAGGGAGGCTGCAACCCTCCCTCCATACCGAACCTTAAAAACCACAGATTTTGTAGACACGATGACATTAAACCTTCTACGTGATTTCCCCTGCAGCTGAAATCAGCCACTGGCATGGACTGATGGACTAGTACATTAGAATTTTGAAAAATAAAATAAAATAAAAACTTTATGACGTCTGAAATGAAATTAAAAAGAAAAAAGTTTAGACGTGATTTAATTTAGCTGAGTTTTGGAACATGTACTTATATTTGTACGTACATGAACGCAGTTGCAAGCAGTGTTATGTTGCAGTTTTATTTATGACATGATTTTTATAACAAAGTTCTTGAAGTCAAACATAAATTATATATAACCTCCAAGTCAGTCCCCCCCTCCCCCCCCATGCCCCTGAAAATTTCTGGGTGTGCATCTGGTCTTTCCAGACATTTACCGGTATACTAAGTTAAACTACATTGCGATCACGCCTTCCGTATATTTTCAATTTTATGAAACATCGTCAGTATTTCAAAGCCATAAGTCGGATGTGGCCAAACAGACGATCGCGGCCAGGTGTTCCGTAGATCGCTGCCGCTTTTTCGTCTCTGTCAAAATTTATTTGCGGCCTCAGTATGATCAATACCTCTCACTTTACAGCATTTTTTGGATGAACCTACATACGCGAAGAAGCCTTCTGCCGGATGAAGATAATTAAATCAAGTTACCGAAGCCGTCTGACCGATGGGCACTTAATATACTGCCTTCATTTGTGCCTAAGTAATTATTAGCTCGCTTTCAGTAAGTTATCACAAGACATGCAGCGCCATGCATCAACTTCGCAATAAGAAGGTTAATGAAAAGCACCTTTTAATTGTGGTAAATTGTTTTAGTTTGAAAAGATAGATTTTTTTTTTTAGTGTTGAAGGGCCCCGCAGCAGAGGCTACGGACGCACCGCAGCCTTGAGGCTTATTTTGCAACCCTATGATGAAGATGATTATTATTTTTTGTCCTTTTCCTAGTAATGGAGCACCGGTGGAATGAAATTGACAGGGGAAAACCGAAGTACTCGGGGAAAAACCAGTCCCAGTGCCACTCTGTCCACCACAAATCCCACGTGGACTGACCCGGGATCGAACGCGGGCCTTGGCGGTGGGAGGCCGGCGGCTAACCGCCTGAGCTATGGCACGGCCTAAGATAGATTTTTAATAAATGAAACAATTCTACCTTGTATGTTTGATGTTATTATGCTATTTCTCATTTCTTTGCCTAGTTAGCCTAATATTAATACATTCTGTACTCTGGTAGATCGCGAAAGATTTTCTGCCTTGAGAAGTGATCGCAGAGTCCAAAAGTCTGGCCACCTATGGTAGAAGCTATAGTCTGAGTTACTGACAGAGCTATTCAATTACAAGTACGTAATTATTTGTATGTACCAAGAATTCGTATAAAACATATAAAATTACAGGTTGGTTAGTGTGCATACATAAACTCTTCTACATGTTTCGGCGAATTCTCGGCATTTTCAGGGAGACAATACTTACAGAAGAATTTATAGAAGTATAATATTAACACATCAAAATTTATACATACAATGTTGACAGTGTAATAGCAGGTACAGATAATAGCTGTTGGGATGCTATGGATATTACGTTGCTGACATATCCTTGGTTTAGAATTTACTGATATGTCATCGTTTAAAATGTATGTTGTTGTATGCATAAAGACATCTTAAATCGAAGTCTTCGATCCAGAAGGATCACGTCCCTGTCACATGTACTGGTGTGTACTGTGTAGGAGAGTGTAGTGTACGGCATGTCTATAGGTGGTGTTACATTTCTAACAACATATATATATATATATATATAAATTTTGATTTATTAATATTACACGTGTGTGAATTCCTTTTGTATTATCACCTGCCTGAAGATGGCGAGCATTCACCGAAACATGTAGGAGAGTTTACATATATCGATAGCTTGTAACTTTATACTTTTTATGTGCATTTGTTGGTATATATAAATACAAATGAACTCGGTTATAACGTCATGAAAGGGACTAAGTACTTTTTGTCGTTATAAACGAGTGTTGTTATAACCGAGGAGTATAATGTTATGTTTAACGGGGAAGAATTAATTGGCACCACAGAATATCTGACGCTATAGACGAGGTGACGCATAAATCGATGTCGTTATAACCGGGTTCGACTGTAATTACAATCACAAATCACGGAATAACTAGTGTTAAATTTACAAGTGTGTAAATAAATTCACCGTTTTCTGAGAAATTTGGTACGAATTTCAAACCATTTTAGGGCATCCTAGCATGCTGTTTCTGGAATAGGATCTCTTTAGATTTTGACACGAGGTAGCATTCGATGAATAACGCTAGAAATAACGCCCTGTACATTGAACAGAATTTTAGCAAATACGCTGAAAACACATTTCAGACAAGCTTACTTGTGTGTTCCAAACTGGACTACAAAGTCCCAATCTTGTAATCCTTATTTCAGAGTTACCAAGTTCATGCGCCTTGCCGGGCCAATAAGGGAACCGAAATTAAATACAAGTCAATCAGTCTATTTAATCTTCTTCAGTAGCCACTTCGTGCCTCTATCTTGTGTAACCTAACGCTTTTTGTTGTTGTATCGTAGTTTATTTACTGACAACAAACCATTTTGTTGAAGGCATGCTGAATGGGCTGCTGTATCCCGTCAGATGTGTTTTTTTTTGTGTGTGTGCGTGTGTTCGAAAGCATAATTATAGTTTGTTTAAAAAAAGTTAAAATCGACAAGATGGCGTGCAGTGAAAGTGCGGGAGCTCGACGATCCAGTATTTGCTAGCTTCTTGTAGCGGTGACGAGGACAACATTAGTCTGTTTTGGTTTTGTTAACATGGGGTAGGCCAACACTTGGCGCTCACAGGCGCTGTAACATACCAGTACGCATCACGTCATCCATACGTCATCGAAAGTTAATAACCACAGGTAAATTTGAAACGGTGTACAATTTCCCTGTGCTTAATTAAGTATCACGTCATAAAGACATACGGAAAATTGGAGGTATAACCCCACGCATTCTTAACCTCAGCAGTGGATGGAGGGTGAGAAGCATCTTCACAGTCCGACAGCTTTACGCCAGGGGAAACAGTATTGGACAGGATGTTATGTGTTGCCCCCAGTCGCCCTAGACGTGCTGTTGAAGAGAATTCTTACCTCTGTCGGGAATCGAACATCGATTCTCCTGTCGTCTGTTCACTATACTAACTGAGCTACCCAGGCATGGCCTATGCGGATTTATGCGGAAGCTACGTGGATTGAACTAAGTCCGATTTTAGGGATACACGTGCTTTTTAACATTAAAATGCTCTACAGTTTGACACAGAGTGTGTTTGTGCGTTCCGTACTCCCTCGGAATAAACAAGGACTGTCTGGCTGGGCACAACGTAGTCGGTATAGCAACTCGCTACGGGTTGGACGTTTCGGCGTTCGAAATCCGTGGCGGTGAGATTTTCCGCACCCGTCCAGAAAGCCCGGTGGACCTACCCAGCCTCCTTTACAATGGATACCGAGTCCCTTTCCCGGGGGTAAAGCGGCCGGAGCGTGGCGTTGACCACCTAAGTCTATCTAGCGTCGAAGTTAAAGAGTATAGCTATACCTATACTTCCCTTCTGTACCTTCATGCCACGTAAGTTGAAATTTCAAATTTGTCTGCCTGGCTAGCATTTATGGATTGGTTTTTGTAAAGGCGCGACAGTGTGTTTTCGGTGATGAAGAAACTGAACTTTTAAATATTATTTATATGCCTTTCAGGCCTCAGAGTTTTAAAGCTTTCCTACAAAATTTACTTTATGATAACATTTTCTTCCAGAATGGCTGTATAAGATCTGTGGTGCACTTCGACACGCGCAGTAATGTTTAGAAGAAAACACTTGTTCAGAGCCCTCGCAACTCCTTTTGCCAGAAGACTCAACTTCTGTTCAACTTTTGAAGCCCAGTGGTTACTATTTTTACCTCCAGGTTTATCACTAAAACCTATGCATTTTGTCCTCTCAGTTTATGTGTTTCGAATGTTTCATACTATAACAAGAATTATTTCCCTGTACAGAATTAACGAACTGGTCTTTCTCCTAGAAGCACACCGTATTCTCTGTGAGATACAAACTGATCTTCGTATATAATGTAGAATAATTTTAGTCTTTAAGGGCTTAAGGGTAAGTTCCTGGAGGAGTACCTGCTCCGTCCATACATGTACATCAGTTCCTCAATATATCAACCATCATCGCAGAACAACATTGTGTCATTAAGTGCTAAAGGACACTCATATTGCTGTGCATCCTATTTCCAAAAGCAGCCTATGGACAGACTCCACCCTGGTTACATTAGCGCAGTAGAGATTTAAATCTTTTAAATGGAGTTATATTTAACACCGTGAAACTACAAAATTAGAAGATTACATTCCTCTTGGATGTGACAGTTTGACAGAAAGTTGCTGCCTCCATCTTCAGGTTAAAGACAGGAAGTTGCGTTGAAAATTGATAATCGTCTACCAAACTACCTGACGTAACTTGCCAGAAGACTGCAAGAGGTATTGCTATTACCGTTCGTTCCATGCAGTTAGTTGTGGATTCTCGTCCGTTTATCTCTAGCAAAAGAATCACTGTCGACATGGCCACTGATAGAAATGTTGTGCCAGAGGCTGCTGTTTAACGCAGTAAGCAGTTGCAGTATCAAAATAGAATTAAAATGTTTATAATGCAGATTAGCAACCACGAAAAACTAAGGGGAAGAATGAAGTCCTCTATCTTAAACACTAACAAGTTAATAGCTAATGACGTTGTCAGGTGTAGAAGAACATATCTAGTCGGTGAAGCGGCTCCGTCTACAGTTTAGGCACAGTCCACGAGTTGAACAAAACAAAAATTGCATCAACGTTTCCTTTGAAGAAACTACTTAAAATCCCCTCACCTCTTGTCGAGTTGCTCCAGTCAGTCAATCCACTTTCCTCTGTAATTATTAATCTCTCTTCAAGTCCCCGCCCTATGCCAAACCTACAATCATGTTGGACCACCACGAAAGATGTGAGTGCAGGCCCTGTAGGGTTGCAGCGTGTCTTCAGACCCTGAAAAACAAAGAGTTAATTACTTGTATGAAGTTGTTATAAAAACCTTTTTATGCAAAGTAAAGGAACAATAAATACTTGGGAAGTTCTTTTGAGGAATTTCTGGTAAGAGTCGTTTGGAAATACAACGAGTGGACGATGAAGCCCCCATTGAAAGACAGAGAGATTTTCCCCATAAGGGTGGAACTCGAAGGTCAGTGTTTTTTTTTTTTTTTTTGAAGACAAAAGAAATGTTTTTATGACTTGCTCTAATTGTCTGCCTTAAAATTCGACTTTCTTCAGATGTGATGTTATTCAGTCTCTAAACGTCACTGTTAAGGTTTACATGACTGGAATGTGTTAGTAAGTATTGCACAATTGGAATTCTTCATGGCTGTCGGCATGGAGAGTATTTCACAAACTAATTAAGCAAGTGACTGACTGTCCACATTTTAATATGACATGTAGCCCTATGATAAGTTACTGATTCATCCCCGTTGTGTTTGCGTCACTATAGCAGTATAATAATAATAATAATAATAATAATCCTGTTCCGTAGAAACACAACTTTATTTTGAAAGGCCAATAACAGCTTCATGTTTCGGCTGGCTAAAGTAGCCATCTTCAGGCTGAGCATAAAAAGAAAAAAGGGAAGCACCACGATATAGAAGACGACTGTAGAACCCAACAATAGACAACATCCGTCGATAATTTTAACAGCTTTTATCCATCATATTTTACACTGCATTACGCCAATATATGTCACATTTTATACTGTAAAAGTGAAGGCCCTCACCCCCGTTCACTCATGTACAGTTTCTGCTAATACTAGTTTTTGAATTTGAGCCTGATGATGGCCGAATGCGGCCGAAACTTGTTGCTCTGTTTTTAATCTATATATAATAATAAAACATATATTGTTGGCTATCTGACGGTTTTGTATTTATATATACATATTGAATATATGCCAGCTGGGACAATGAATACCAAAACAAAGGGAAGGTTTGCTGCTACAGGTTAGAGTTTGAGATCTCAGATTATTTGTGTTTTGAAGGGGAATGGTTATGTTGTTGTTGTTGTTGTTGTTGTTGTTGTTGTTGTTGTTGTTGTTGTAAGTTATTATTTTCTTTACGTCTCGAGCCTTCAGATGGTGTCATCTCTTGTAATATGGTAACATAACATACATTATGAGTTTGTTGTCCCTTGAATGCTGCATTTCTTCCCAGCTTCGTCTTCTCCGCCTAATAATAAGATGCTATGTGAAGTGTACAAATTATGGCTTTTATTTAATACTCGTTGCTAAGTGAAATTTCATATTTCAATTTAAAAACCTACATTGAGGTCTAGCAGTGTGATGTTGACGTGCAGGGTTATTCGTGCGGCTGCAGAGGTTCATCTGTCACGTTCCGTCTGCTAGAGGTTTTATTGTGCACGGCACAGTATTCAATCTGTGTAAAGGGATCGTAGTTGCTTTAGCATCAAAACTTCACTTTGCCCGAAGAGTGTATGTATGTGTTTCCTGTGACTATCGGACGAAGTAGCTGGTAATTCTGTAAACAACGTTGACAGATTAATCTTTGCAAAGGAGATGAGTACACGTTCTTTGAGGTAGGAAGCGATTTTAGGCGCTTTTCGCAAAATTGCGAAAGCGCCTGTTAGTTTCGTCATGTCTGCCTGCCCTCCTGTCTTGTCTGTCTGTCTGTCTATCCGTCCGCGTTGAGCAAGTCATCTCCCACTGAACGGATTTTCATGAAATTTGGGGATTTTTTTTGAAAATCTGTCGAAAAAATTCAAGTTTTGTTAAAATATGACAATAATGACGGGCATTTTAAATGGAGACCTGTGTACATGTATGATAATATCTTGCTTACTTCTTCTTAGAATGAGAAACGTTTCTGACAACTGCTGCAGGGAAAATCAAAACACATTTTATGTCCAGTAAGGTTTTTCCGAAAATCTTGCCGTTTGTGAGATAATTTGGAAAACTACGGTACAGCCAGAGAGGTCACGAATGAAAATATAATACGGCGCATGCGCTTTGCATGCTGAATAACTAAGGCTAGGGACGTACACCCACAGCGGCAACAATGGTTCCGCGATCGCGCCTCAATTTTGTGTTACGCGTACAATGTCTGCCTTGTTTAGATATGGTTTAAACAAACTCGGGCTTCAACGGGTTAACTCGTCATATATTATCCATAAGTTGTGTATGTGTGCCTATAATTTGCGAATAAGGGACAGAACGGCTCATCATAGTGATTTCGTTGAAAGTTCATGCGTGAAATACACTACATAGGCTGTCAGATGTTATTAGGCATTTTTATTACTGCTTTATATGAAATAGAGTCTCAGAGGCACTTCGTCATATGCCTTCTTCTTCCCTTTTATAATACTAAGAGCGAAGAGCCCCTTTTAGTGACGGCGCCCGGAGGAACCTACTCTATTTGCTTCTGCACAGTTCATGGTAGCCAGCAGAACGTCTGGTAACAAAACGATATGATTTTAAACTTTGTTACAGGCAACCTCCTGCTTAATTGTGATTTTACGTAGAATTTTTACAGCTGAGCTGGGTAGCGCCGTCTGTGTCGAGATTGTGTTATGAGGTGTATGGGACGCGGTACTGGGTTTGATTCCCGGTGAACAGGAGCTTTCAAAACATAATAAATGATGTAGAGAAAGTTTAGTCATTGGTAATAAATACGTCAGTTGTGCTCTGAGCAGAACATGGTGTTACCAGCCACATCTAAAGGAATGTGTTTGAAACTGATCTAACAAATTTGATTTGATTACCGGTAAAGACGTCAATTTTCGTCATCTCTACCGAGATCATTTCGGTGCACTGTTTCTTTTAGCCTCCCGTCCGATGGGTACTGCGGCTGTTTCCTCGGGAATAAATCTACCGGGGAGTACGATTAAAGAAACAAGTTTGTCTAGTGTCAAATGTTAGGGAAGACTGGCGCTATATCTTCACTCCATTATACGTTATTCTGTGTAGGTCACTTAATGAATGAAGCCCATTTATGTAAAGTTGAGTTTGGGAATAAGGTTGTATTAATCGCATGTGTAGATTCCTTCATATCGCTTCGTAAAGGAAACACTAACAGGGAAAACAGTGTGTTTGAATTAATCGCTTCCACTCACATCTACCGTTGTTCCAGTTTATAGACTGAAAAATATTTCTTTAGGTTTCGCGTCGGACTAAAAAAATATTTGTCCTCCTCCTTGTGACATTTGTAGAAGTGTTTTCCTACTGGAGGGCTTCAGCCAATTGTTTGGTCGTGTAGAGATTTGGAGGTGTGGGTAGTTTAGTCGAGATTTATATATTTACGCTGTTTCAGTTACATTGGTTAAATAACTTCGAACACGATTTGAATATGATTACGAATGATAATTATATGACGATTTGTAAGGAAATGTCTGTGGAATATTTGAAAGTAGACTTACAGCACTTATCTTGGGTGACGTAGAAGGAGTAGCAGCAAACCGGTTGAGACTGTAGCCAGACACTTATGGAAATACAAAGTTTACTGCTTTATTAAGCGGCTTGGACAAGGTTTAAGTAGTTTAATCTCATAAAGCACAATGGTTATTACATGTTACAACTTTTGTACCGTTGGAAAGTCTACAGTTTGCACACAGAATATTTGTATTTCGTTCGTATTATTCTCAGAACAAACGGGGACAGTTACCTTGAAGCCACAGTTCGATTCACGACGAGGAAAGACAGTTTATTTTCTTCAAAACTTCAAGACCGTCTCTGGAGCCTACTGGTTCTCATATTCAATGGGTACCGACAGCTCTTTCTTTTGAAAAAAGCGGCCGGGGCTTGAAGCTGACCACTCACCCCATCCAGTGCTAGAACTAAACGGGAGATGTACTGCCGCGCACTCTACATGTCTTCATGAGGAGCACAGGGACAGCTTTGTGTCCCCCCCCCCCCACACCAGGGCTTTAACCATTTGGTCTGCGTAAGGAAGACGGCCGGTGTTCCTTATGAAGTTAAAATACAGAACACCGAAAGTGGTATTAAGTATAGGCAAGAAATATATTAATCGACTTAGTGTTTGCTGTCGGGAACAATGGAGCACAAGGAGTCCATTCCTTAATTTTCCCCGATTTGCAGAGTTTTATTTATCTACATAATACAGTCGTATATATGTAATTACAAGTAGGCATACATCTGTGTATCGTATGTATGTCCAGATTATGGCAGACAGGACAGTGACTGTTTTGTTACTTATTGCTATCGTTTTTGGCCCGTTTAATTTTCTTCGACAAAACATTTTGTATTGGACTTGAGGTCGTTCGTCCGGTAAGTATTTATTAGGACTGCGGTCAGCTGTATCTTAACCCCAAAAGATGGGTGTATAAAAACAGTATTTCGGAAGAATCTGCTGTTTTCATTTACTATCCTGAACATGGAAGCAGTGGATCCCTCTGAAACGTCAGTAATACACGACACTACGCAACAGGGACCGATCCGCTTTGGACCCAGATCAAAATATAATGCCACAATGCTAGGGGTTTCCACTACCAACGACACAATTGTAATTTGTTAAAAAATAATCACCTTGTAAGAAACATTTGAATCATGTTTGGTTTTTGAAGTATATGTACTTTAAAATAATATAAGGTGTACATTTTATACGACTTCGATGTCACCAGCGCAGCGAACCAAAATGTGGAACCACCACATAAAAATGGCCTGTTTATTGACAGCTGGTTTTAAACTTGGCATCAAGTGTTCCCTGAACGTGATACATCGGCACCGAAACATGTCGAAGCGATATATGTAACACTCATATGTGAATAGTAGTGTGCATTTAGTTGGTACAATAAATTGACTACATTGACCAGAACTATGCACGGAATGAACAAACTTAACCTTTTAAAGCCTAGCGGTAACTTTACGTACCACCAGGTTTAATACTAAAAAATTCTGCGTGGTGCCCACATTGCGTTTATGTGTTTTGTGTGGATCTCAGAACAAACAGCAACTTTTGCCTTATAAAACATTAAGAGACTGGCTTTTATAACCGAAGTGGAGATTGTTTGCAGCACGGTACGCACTGAGTCCTTGTATAAAACAGATACGCTTCGTCTTTAAAGGGTTAAAATACCATCGAGGTGTTCAAAACACTAATATATCACTCATCAACGAGGAAATGAACTCACTTAACAAAGGGATAAAATGAAATCTCTGTTAAACCGAAAACACTGTTTGTAACCTCGTAGGGGTTGAAACTTCAGTCAATTTTTTTATATCAGCACACGGACAAGACTATGTGAGATACAAGCTATGTTCCTGGTACTCGATTGGAGAAACTGTGTAAAACGGAAAAAATATTTAGTCATGTTTTTCTGTAGTCCTGCCGGCTTTGCAACCACGTATCCGTTCTCTGAGCTACGCCATGTGATTTACACTCATTGCAATGTAATGATGCCAGTAACCCAGCAGTTAATTGAGCAGCTTAAGGTAACGGGGTAAACAAAAGTTGATGCCGTTGAACGCCACTGAAGACGTGTAGAATCGCTTGATACGTAGGCGAGGTTCATGAAGAAGCCTGGCTGGAGGCAGAGGCACTTAACCTTCAAATTACAGAATGGCCCAGTGCGTGGTGAGAAGGTTCTTCGGGCACGCCTGTTGTTTGTTTTGCTGGGAAGCTTAATTATCAGGAGTCTCCTCAGAGAGGATACTCACGTGTGAATATTGTGGTCAACAAGATGCAAACCGCTGTCCCATCTGTTACTGGGAACTAAGCGGCGGTTTGGGCTAAACATGTATCAGTTATAAGGCTGTACTAATTCATCTGGTGCTAAGAAATAACAGCATTGCTTTACGAAGTACAATAATGATCGTAGATTTGTTGAAGGTTGGAATTGGAAGTACCAAAGCAAGACGTCTTTTAAACTGTTGACGACTGTTCGATGACTGCCCCATCTATTGTAACAAACCTGCGCTTTTGTGTTTGTTCAAGCATTTTGACATTTTTTGACATTGCGTCACAATAATGGATAATTTAAGAGTTAGGGCCTTAGAAACAGTAATTCTTTCTTACTTTATAACGCACTCATATCTGAGATTCACTATCTCAGTTGTTATAGCAGACCGGCAACGGTATCGACCGAAGTTTTGCTGTTCAGTATCCATCAGGGGTAAGATATTTTATATCTTCAGAAGCGTGCAGACCGACTCTGAGGCCAAATCCAGTCTGATATTTAGTGGGTACTTGGGTTAAAGCTGCCGAGGCCTAAAGCTGACCACTCGCCAGCTGGTGTGTCGCAGTTAATATTGTGTGGAGTTCTACTTCCACTCTTCCGTATGCCTGCATGTTGTGGTGGTTAATTCAGGACAGATACACGTTTTACTTAACATTGTGACTTCCAGAATCGTTAAGATGGAGGAGAAGGGTTATTAACTTTACTGAAGACGGTAGTAATGTTTAAGGTAACATTAAAATTAGCATACCGTACAAACAGTGTAATAATCCTTGCTTTTGTTTAAGCAGCAAACAATCTGTGAAGGGGAATATGGCGTGAAAAGGAATTTTTATACGATGCAATGAAGAGAAACGTGGCAGAAGGGCGAAACCGCTATTCACTTTGGGGTTTGGTGACAGTTACGAAGTTCCCGTAATGGAGTTCTATACACAAAGAACAGTATCATGTGTAGGAAAATGTATAGAGGACATTTTCTGAACATAATAATTGACAGTGCCAATCTTAACCTTTTAAAGCCTAACGGTAACTTTACGTACCACCAGGTTTAACATTAAAAAATTCTACGTGGTGCCCACATTGCGTTTATGTGTTTTGTACGGATCTCAGAACAAACAGCAACTTTTGCCTTATAAAACATTAAGAGATTGGTTTTTATAACCGAAGTGGAGAGTGTTTACAGCGCGGTAGGCATTGAGTCCTTATATAAAACAGATACGCTTCGTCTTTAAAGGGTTAATGTCATTTATAGCAAATTTAAAGAATTTAGAGTCACTAAATATAATCGGAAGTCGTACACTACATCATATTTCGGGAACAAGGTTCATATTACAGATTCTCTCCATTTTTAGGTGTTAATGCATCTTCGAGCGAACTTACTTAGCAAGATATCCTAGTCGCAGTGCTTTAAGTCTGTTCTTAAAATTGGTAAAGTAATAATAAAACCTCAAACGGCAAAATGTCATGTGGGTGAAGTCTGTGAAGTCACATCAATGACGTTATGTATGGTTGTCGGTATGCACTGGAAGTACAATTATTTTGTCGAAGTGGTCCATACTATTAATAAAGGCTTGAATCTTCTTCAACACCGCTGTGAGAACCTCAAATCCTGCACAGCTTTTATTGTCTAGAAATATCCATCATTAACGGAAACCTGTTTGAAACATAAACATTTCTAGGCACAAAAACACTAATCACCAACAAATGCACAAAGAGAGCTTTATCACCAATCGTAACACACTCCTACATGTTTCGACCCTGCTGGGTCATCTTCAGGCCGAACTTTCCGTTACCGTTACAATGTGTCAACAGCACATTCTCACTCAACTGTAAAGTGCAACCCCAGTGTAACGGTAACGAAAAGTTCGCCGTGAAGATGACCCAGTATGGTCGAAACATGTAGGAGTGTGTTTCGATTGATGAGAAAGCTCTCTTTGTGCATTTGTTGGTGATTAGTGTTTTTGTATGATATAGTGCACGGACATGGAACGCATTAAATTTCTAGGCACTTTGGAGTTCAATTTACTGCAAGAACTTATGCAAACAAGGTGGATAAAATTCTTGCTAGACTTGCTGTTAATTTGAATTGTTCCAAGTTGAGGAATTTTATTAAGTTAATAAATAGGCTGCACGACAGGACTTGAGGCTTCAAAATTACAGCCTCTATGTCTGAATAGTTGTGTTGGAAGCTCGCCTGTTATTTTTTGGATTATAAAATGCAGAGTTTTAATTAAACCCGGGTAATAACACACCACTACTTACATTAACACTGGTAATAACTTTGCATACATTGCACCAATACGAACTGATGTTGCGTATCTTAAATATATAATAGGCTGCAGCGTACACATTACAGTGTGTAAAATTTACAGGTCTGTAACAATGAGGCTAAAACAATTTTTGGAATCATCATCACTTTG
>BLKM01008454.1:0-40407 GCA_013340265.1 Coptotermes formosanus
GAAGAAGAAGAAGAAGAAGAAGAAGAAGAAGAAGAAGAAGAAGAAGACTCAAGAGAAAATATCACCACCACCACCAGTATTATCATCATCATTTTAAATAATGTAAGAACATTTAGAGTGAAGACGAGGCTTTAGGTAAACTATGTTAGGTGTTTACAACATGAAATTCAACAAATTTTGAGAAAACCAAGATAATAAGTTTCTTTATATCAGAGACTTCATTGTTCAGCCTAACCAATATAGGCTTTGTGGCTTTTGCTGCATACATTTTTTTTGACAATGGCTATTCATACACAAGGAAACATTCCTTTAATATGTAAGTATGTTTAAAATAAAATGTTACTTACATAGTAAAATTTTCATCAAAGAGCGGGAATAGTGTCTTCTTGTGTGTTTTAGTCCTTGGTTTTGTTACTGTTGTGAATTTTTCTTCTGGTAGTAAATGAACTTTCACATACGGATCGCAGCAGCCTGAAAATTCAAGATATGTGTACACAGTCATTCTTGTAATAGTTTCCATTTTGTTTCTTGCCATCTGATTAATAAAACCATAACAGATCCTGCTGAATGACTGACTGACTGGCTAACTGACTGACCTGATCTACCTTGATATGACTGAACCACATGCTACTCTTGGATGAAGAAGATGCTTTTATACCTTCATTCAGTATATGTTGGCATTACATTATTTTGACAGCTAGATTTTAGTCCAATATAAATGGCATTTATCTCTGCAAATTTATCTGTCCTTCACTGTATGGAGAAATGTATACATAAAATTGAGACTTGTAAATTCCTATTGTAGATGAAAGATATAAAAACTGAAATGTGCCAGCAAGAGAGAGGAGAATACAGCAACTGAAATTTGTACAGGACATATCAACAGAACTTCACAGACTCAAGCCCTGACCAAGATGGAAATTAATAGTCTGGAATAATACTTCTTTACAGACACAGGAACATATCAATATTTGGGTATAAAGTTTATTGTGCAGGTGCCCTAAAAATTCACTGCTTTACACTCTCGCTCTCTCTCTCTCTCTCTCTCTCTCTCTGGTGCGAACATATTAAAGTAACTTACCTGATTTTAATTGGTAGTGCAGTTCTTTTTTTTCAGCTGTAGAATAGAACTAATCTAATCTAATCTAATCTAAACAGGGTCATAACCCAGAACACACTATCTTAATTTTCACTGCAGTTAAAATAAAAACTCACATCAGATGCCATGTAAATTTAAAGGGAATTTTGATTCCATGAAAATATTAATTATGTTCATGTCCATAGCTTCTATAAACATGCACTTACCACTGGCATCCATTGGGTGAAGGTTTCTAGCATTAAGTATTTCTATTCTCAAGAGGTCCTCAACAAATTGCACTCTGACTGTAAGAAGGCCACAAGTGGCCACTTCCATTGCTATTTGCTCTTCTCGTCGCTCCAAGTGATACTGGTGAATTAGTTCCCATGTTTCCATTCCATGCAGCAGAAGCAAATGTTCCATCTGTTGCAGAATTGCTGGATTGTTTGTGTCATTCTTTTCTTCGCCTTGTTTGAAAAAGCCCACCAGTATTTTTAGAGTTTCATGAAGATTTAAAAAGAAAGATGGTGGTCTCTTTCTCTGAAAGGGAACCAATTAGTATAATTGTGTTTCTTGTATGTTTATGTTACAGTGAAATATCTTTGATAACACTTGATGAAGATGGTGATGGTGCTGATGGTGGTGGTGGTGGTGATGACAGTGACTGATGATTATAATAACCATAACCAATCAACCATTACCACTAATGCTGTTCAACCTCTCAATCATAAAATTCACTTTTCGTTTTAAGGACTCCTAACTTCTGCCTATCTAGTTGATAGCAATGTCACAGCAATAGCTTCTAGCGGTTACAGTGAAACTCGCTTAAGATGTCCCTGGTTAAGAAAATTTCCCGCCTAAGAAGTCAGGATAAAAAAAGCACCAAAATTCTCCCATTTGAGTAACATTACAGGTTACCCTTTTAATACAGCCCTGCATAAGAAAATTTCCCTGCTAAGAAGTAACAAATTTCACGGCAAAACAATTTTTTACCCGTTTAATACATTTTCTGTTTCAAAATCTTAGGGAATTTCCCCGAGTTTCCATTCGTTGTTTCCAAAACGCAGCGTTCAAATGGCGCGCGGTCAAGGTCACTTCCGCCACGTTTCACACAGCAGAATGACGCAACCTCACGGCCGTCGCAGAGGTGTCGTATTTCTTCCACGATGCAGGACTGCAGTGGGTCACTCCCCACTACTCGGTCTCTTGTCACGACAACTGAAAAATTGTATCGGGTGGCCGGAAGCCGATCCTAGCTGTTTCGTGACCTGCATGAGCCTGCGCTTGGCAACATTTTGCCGCTGCAACAGCCTGGGACTGGGTGGAAACTAAGGGAGCCAATAACATTTGAAGAAGTTTAGGCGCGCGCCGGCGGGAGTCACACGTTGCTGGGGGACAGCGTTTTGACGCGAGATAGGTGGGTGATCGATTGCGACTTGTTTAAACATAATTTATCGGCGGTAATATAAACGCGTAGTTGTGTTGTGTGATTGTGAAACATTTGTGGTGACTGTGTACAAATAAGTTACATCAGCAAGTCCAGAAAATAAATTCAAGACACTGCAGAGTTAGTGAAAGTGACTGAAACTACTGACCACCCCTCATGGTCCTCCTAATAATGAACCCTGCCTGTCGTTTTCCTTAGGCCTCCCTTGATCATGGCAGCATCAACAATGGGTATAAAGTGCAAGCCACTATCAATATCTGGAAAGCTGAGCATCATAAGCAAAGTGGATGGCACTCAAAATGCACTTCATATCAAAACTGCTGAAGAACTAGGCATTCCTGTGACAACACTTCACACAGTCATGTAAAACAGAAACAAAATTCTTAAACAGTCACTAACAGAACAACTGAACAGAAAGAAAATGAAAACAGCAAAATATGAAAAGGTGGAAGCAATTCTTATGGAGTGGTTCTGACAAAGACGGGCACTTAACTTAACAGTTGATGTACCCATTTTTAAAACAAAGGCAGAAGAAATTGCAATGAAACTGAATATTGACTTCAGACCATCCAATGGTTGGATAGCCAGGTTTAAAAAAGGTTCTGGTCTTGTGTACAGAAAGGTTTGTGATGAGGCAAACAGTGTAAATCCAGAGGAAGTGGTAGCCTGGAAAGACACAACTCTTCTGCATCTCATGGCTAAGTATTCTCCCAAGGACATCTTCAATGGTGATGAATTTGGCCTGTTCTACAATATGCTGCCTGACAAAACATACACATTCAAAGGAGCAAGCTGCAAAGGCATAAAGGCATAAAGAAAGGATCATCGTTCTCATATGTGCAAACTTGGATGGCACAGAGAAATTGCCACTCCTTGTAATAGGAAAATCAAAACAGCCACGATTTTTCAGGAACACAAGGCTTTTGCCATGCACCTACCATCACAACAAGAGTGCCTGGATGACATGTGCGATCTGCCAAGAATTTCTGGTGTCTCTTGACAGGAGAATGGCATCAAAGAGTAGAGAAATACTCCTATTTGTAGACCACTGTCCTGCTCACCCAAAAGATGTAAGGAACTTTAAAAATGTGCAAGTGGAATTCTTTCCTGCAAACACGACATCAGTGTTGCAACCTATGGACCAGGGTATCATGAAGGCCCTAAAACAGAAGTTCTGTAGAAGCTTTGTTCTGAGATTGCTGCAAAGACTTCACTCCAATCAAGACAGCTACAAAATGTCTTTGCTTGATGCAGTGTCCATGCTTGCTATGGGCCGGAATTTGATTGGAAAAGATATTATTGCCAACCTCTTTAGGAAGGCAGGATTCATCACAAATGCAGAACCTGCAACACAAAATGAAGATGGTGATGATGAAGTAAGCTGTGATGAATGGCCTAAACTCCAGGAGAAACTAAATATCAGGTCCACTTTTGAAGAGTTTGTGCAAGCAGATGATGCCCTTCCATCACATGGGGAGTTCAACATAGACCAGCTATGTGATGTCAGTTCCAACCCAGATGAACTTGAAATGGATGGTCCAGTGGCTTATGACTGTCCATCTGTTCTCACATGTTCTGAGGCCATGGAGTACTTGGAAAATATGAACATTTTCTGCGCAGCAAAGCGAATGTCCCACAGCACATAGTTCAAAGCCTATGGAATCTGAAGATGTATACTGCGAATGTTTTTGAAAAATGAGCAAGACAAACCATACTTGACAAATATTTCAAGCAAAAGTAAACATCTGGAATGAAATGTGAACTTGTGAATGAAGAGTCAGTGAAAGCACAGTTAAAGGTGTAAATAAAACTGTGACTGAAAGGTTACAGACAAAATGGTTAAATGGTGAGATACAAGTGAGAATGTGTTAAGACAGCTGCAAATTGTACAAATTCAGCATACATATGTAATAAGTTCACAAAAAATTTAAAAAGTAGAACTTTTCGGTCCTACCCTTTAAAGAAATTTCCCGCTTAAGAAGTAGGGTTTTCTTGGGATTTTCAAAAACTTCTTAACAGGGTTTCACTGTATATGTTGAAGGCAGACCTTAACAAATTATACCATATCAATCAATTCAAATTATCCACTATCCTAACTATGACAAAAGACAATGAAATTAGATGCCAATTTCTATTTATTGCTGCTTTGGTGGTGTCTACTGTTTAACCAGAGAGATATAAGTAGATCCACATAGAAAATAGACAACTGTGACAAGCTTTAGGCTTACCTCTAGGTTACTTTCAACCAGATCATACATAGTGTGTGAAAGATTCTCCCAGATGATGGCAAGAATACGATTGAAATTATCTGTGTTCAGATGTGAATGTAGCGTCAACAGATTATCATCTAGATATTTCATCAGTCGATCCATGCAGTTGTTTTCCTGTCTGAGTAGCTCCGCGCCTTCTAACAGGAACCTTTTGATTGGAGGTGCCATCTGTGAATGCATCATGTTAATATTAAACACTAAATAATGTACCGACCTCCATACCTGATTTTTGTTTTGGCTTGATAGAACATTATATTAGTAATATCTTCCATTTATGCTACCATCTTCCAAGTTGTCTCTTATTTCAGATTTGCCCAGTAAAATTTTGTGTGCATTTCTCATCTCCTATACATTCTATATATCCTGCCTATATCACATTCCTTGATTTCATCACACTGGTGAGGTTTCTGTTTCAATTTAATCTTGTGAAAGCCATAACTGAAGATATTTCTATGGCTGAAGTTTTAAACTAATTTAGGGTAATACATGTGGATGTCAATGAATAGTGACAACTGTGAGCACAGTCATAAGAGATAGATTGCCTACCTTTTCTGCAACTTTTTCTAGAAGTTCTAATATTTTGTTGCCCACTGTATCAACTGCGTTGTCAATGACTAGCTGTAATGTCCTTTGGCAATGATCAGCAGCTGTTTGACTTCGGAAATTAGCAAGGGATGTTACAATCTCTTCCATACCCAGTTCTCCAACAAAAGCTTGAATTGACTGCTGCACATAATCGATATTATTTATTGCCAAACACCACTGAAACGAAGAAAGCATAATGAAATTAAATGAATTTCTAAAGCACTTCTTCTATGGTGGATATATTTAAAAATGAAACAAACATTTAAGCAAACAGTTGTACAGTTCCATTTTACACTGTTTATTTGTTTATTCTGTCCCTGTTTGGTGATGCATTAACTTGTGAGGATGATGATGGTGTGGAAGGTAGTGATCTCATTTTGTTTGGAGGTAATCTTAGTACTGAGTAAAAGCACGAAAAACTAGAGAGAGGGGAGTGAGTCCTTGATTGATACTGAAACCAACTGTCTACTTGATGCAGGTCAGATGTATTATTGCTCTGCTAACCCCAGTGTGATTTCAAGTTCAAGTAAACATTTTATGATCCTGTATAGACAGGTGTTTATTATTTGGAAAAACAAATAAAAATAGGTTATACAGATAATTGTTAGACATTAAAGCCTTGGTCTTAAACCAGATCAAAGCTTGCATTATATTAGTAACCAATCTTTGCATTGTAATATTAAATTATAATTTTTATGCACTGACTTCCAAACCTGCCTCAATTGAAATACTGGATGTAATAGCATGGAGAAAAATCCATACAAAAGTATGGAATCAAAATGCTTTTGTTACAGGGTAACACAAGGCCCGAATCTCTGTATGAACAAGTTTTCAGATGAGCCAGGGTAGCGTACTTGGTATACAGATTAGGCTGGAGGCTTGATGACCAAGGAATTGTGCTTCATTTCCCAAAACAGACAACAGAATTTTCTCTTTTCCAAAGTGTGTAGACTGGCTCTGGTGCCCACCCAGCCTCCTATTTAGTGGATACCTGATGCTGCTACCCCTCAGGGTAAAGTGGCTGTTGCAAAAAGCTGACCATTCGTCTGTATCTAGGGCTCAGGTTAAGAAAGCATGGAGCTATAAATCCATTCCGCTATATGCACAAGGTTGCAAATGGACAACTTTTATTTGTG
The DNA here is from genome assembly GCA_013340265.1 of Coptotermes formosanus. Taxonomy (NCBI): domain Eukaryota; kingdom Metazoa; phylum Arthropoda; class Insecta; order Blattodea; family Rhinotermitidae; genus Coptotermes; species Coptotermes formosanus. The sequence goes on from BLKM01008454.1 coordinate 6,517, forward strand.
TTTTTAAGTTTGCGTGGTGGATCAATTGGGAAATGCGGTGGTGCAGCTGGTTGAGGCACTGTGCTACAAACCGGAAGGTCACGGGTCCGATTCCCAGTGGTGTCACTGAAATTTTTCATTGACATAATCCCGTCGGTCGCACTATGACCCTGGGATCGACTCAGCCTCTAACAGAAATGAGTACCAGGAATATTTCGTGGGGGCTAAAGATGGCCGTTGCGTAGGGCTGACAACCTTACCATCTTCATGTGCCGATTGTCTAGATAACTGGGAGCATCAACCTCCTGGTACCCTCAGGGCCTGTCCAGGCCTGTAATGGTGTTGCATTACAGTGGATTAATTAAGGTCTTCATTATTCTGGAATGTGGCACCACATCACTGGGTGATTAGTGTCTGACTTTACGAGACAGTATTGTGCTCCCATCTTCAAGAATGAAAATGTCCAATTTGGACCCCAGAAGATGAGATCATCATGCTTTCCCAAAGCCTTGGGCTCCTGTCACCCTGTGATGCAGCCCCATGTCTCTGAAGAATGGAGATGTCAATTTCTACTTTGTTTACCTTCCACGTACATCTCAACTTTATGTAAAACTCTAAACGTAAATTATTTTAACTCTACAAAAATTGAATTGATAGATTTCACATCTTATGTGAAGTTTTAGGCTTTCACTGCAGTATAGTTCAGGTCTTCAATGTTGTGGGATGTTGTGCAGTGTCATTTGGTATTTTATTACAGATATTTTGGACAGTGTGTCTGGCCTATTTTCAAGGCTCAGAATTTCTTCTTGGCTAACTTGACCCTTGAAAATGCATCTGACACACTGTCCTGAAATGTCAATAAACCACCGAGTGACACTATGTGTGTCTTTCCTAAATCATGGTGTAAAGAATTATTTATCAGTCATTTTAGTGTGAATTTTTTAAAAGTAAACCATAACATTTTGAATGATATTAAACTTGACTAAGGAGATCTTAAGGTCTGTACTTTACCTCATTTGTTACTTCAAACTTCTTCTCATATGCATTTTGGCTCTCCCCCATTCCTTCTACTTTCTCACTCATTCGATCTGCATAGAAAACAGAACACCGGCAGATATCCTGCACATACACAGAGAAAAAATTCTAAATGTCTCAGAATTTTGCACCAGTAATATCAAAATAGAAAACTGGATGTGATCCTCAGGGAGATATATTGAGTCAATTTTAGCATTTGCTTCCACTCTACTTCTTAACCTTTGAAGTGATGTGTTAAAAGGGGTCTCATACCAAGATTTATACATATCTTTTCAGTTATCATTTTAGCTGCATGTCCAACCCGTCATAACTTCGTGTAGTCGTCAGCACTAATAATATTTGATGAGGTGTGTAACTGATGAAATCCCTTCTCATGTAATATCTTCCACTCCCATTAATTATTTAATATATATTAATTTATTATATTTACCTCAGCACTTGGCTTCCAAATGCTTGCAAAAAAATAATAAATTGTCAAATAATGATAAACTTTATATTATTCATCTCTGTACATTGACAGTAAGTTATAATTAAAGACCAACCAAATGTGCAAATTATAGTATGTAATATACCAATCTATTTTCCTCCTCCGACATGTTTTGGTTTATTCACAATCATCAGGGATGTACACATCATATCATTATATAAAACATTAAAACATTAAAATATGATATTGAGACTGATTCTAAAAATTCTGTAGTGCATCTTTTTACCTTGAATAAAAATTACATGTTGAGTCATTGAAGATAAGAATTGGATGGTGAAAGTGCACGGATGTTTGAGTATCCAGTTTATATTAACAATTGTGTGTATGTTTCAATGTCAGGCAGCAGACTCTGCTGCAGTCTGCTGCCTGACATTGAAACCAATAAACGATTTGAAGCTTTTGCAGTAACTGTATGCAATGAAGCCTCCTTGGTTAAGCAGCCTGAAAATCCTATTAATTTGATCACAAATCATACTTCAATTTGCACATCCAGAAGATCTGGCTTTCCCAGAAAACTCTGCCCAGATGCCAGAACGTTCGAAATTAGCGTGTGATATTGGCCCATACAGTCAGTGACAGAACACAAATCACCAGACAGCAAATTTTATGAACGAGAAGCAGTTACAAATAAAATGAGGTTTATATCTCCCTGGCAACCCTAACAATTTTTTTCATAAATCCATTGTTTTACTACTCCACATATGTTGTCACTATTATTATTTTCTGTACTTACATTTGTAGCCGTTATATTAAATTCCACTTATCTTTACATGGAAGTTATTTGGGCAAGACGTAATCACACATTGTTAGATGGAATAGTTCCAGTCAATGAACAAGATGTCCTTAATAATGAAGCAGTGTAATATAATCATATTTTACTAAATTAAAAAACATTCAATTCAAAGTTCTCTACAATGAATATATAACCAGTTTTCGTAAGGAGGTAATATTGCATAGTGGAAGTTGATCAGTATGCCACTTTAATACTTACATCAATAATCTTAGCAACAAATGTATAGGAACCTTCAACATCTGGCCAAGCAAGCTGCTTCCAAAATATTTTTATCTGCAAAGTAAATCCAGTTAGTGCCTCAGTTTCTACAGTGCAGCATAATTATTCAAACATAGAACAAATATAATGAAAACTGGAATATACATACACAGTTTCAGGTAAGGTGGCAGCTGCCAAAAGCATTTCCCATAAAAATACTAAACAGAATTATAACTCTTGACTTCCGAAGTAGCTGTGAGCTTTGAGATTATTGCAGTGGTGGAGGTGAGGATTCCATTATTCTGGTAGAAGACGTTGTGTCACTGGGTAACTGGAGCCTGGCCTTTCAAGGCACTGTACGTTCCTCACCTTCAAATGTCAATATGTTCAACAAGGATTCTTCTCAAAGGTGAGGAGAGCATGTTTCCTCAAAACATTGGGATCCAATTACCCAGAGGTACAATATCCTATCACAGAGGATGGAATACTTCCTGAGTATTATTTAGTAATGGAAAAAATAAAGCACTGTCTGTTTGTAGTTGTGTTTACACATGCAGAAATGTAACCCAAATCTTGATGGTACATTTTGTCACTCTCCTGTCATCTACTTCAAATCATAAATATGGTACCTGGTAAAAAATGGCAAGTGTATCAACTGCTGATGAACTGTATTTGACACTACTGTCCACTGGCACAAGATGGTCTATTTCCACAGCCTTCTTTATCCTCTGGAGGGCTTTGTACAGTGCAATATCTAGCCACTGAGCCACCCCTGCATGGAACCAAAGGTGAAATTTGTGGATGATGAACATATCTGAGTCTGCTGGACATAAGCCAGTTCCCAGCCTGCCAACATGAAAAATCAAGCACAGAGTGATTTACAATATACGTATTCCTTATGCACTATGGTACTTAAAAATGACTGGAAATTTAAACCAGAACAAAGTGGAAAGGTGCACATGTGAAATGTCCAAGCCGTGTGTGTGTATGAATGTACACACAAACAAATAAATAAACAAATAAATTTATAAATACGTATAAGTATATAGATCCTCTCTCTAAAATGCTCTTAAGTATTGCATGTGGCGAGTAAGATTTTCATGCTGCATTGAAAATTCTCACATTGTCATATGGATTTGAAGATTTGAAAAAGTCTGAGACAAATTGCATTTGAAACAAGGATTGTGTTTGAATTGAAGTGTTCTTGATCAGTCATCTTTGAAAACATAAATGTTTACACAGGTAATTTCTCAAGGAGATTTCACTGTATACATAGTTGCCGTAGAGCCTTCAAACCATATAAAGGCTAAATTCGGTTTACTTTGAAAGCTTTCTGTGCCAATATGTGAACGAATAAAATTTTCATACACTTTCCTTCACAATTAATAATGAAAATGAGAATATGTCATGTGTTATCTATGCCCTTATTTGTAGGTGACATACCATAACCGTATGGACGTACATTTATGGACTTTCTTAATAGCTGTTTCATTGTATCACAAAATATGCTGCTTAGAAATGACTAAATAATTAACTGTGTGGAACTAATACTTCTTCAGTAGTTAAGAACATGCTTGCGTTTTATGAGAACTGAAGATTCATTACCATGTTCACAGGGTCCCACCTCTTTTCTATATTCAGAGACAGATGAAGCAAATCCACCCCTCGCATCCAGTTTGTTTAAGATATATTTTTAATATTATGCTCCTATTTACACCTACATCTTCTGTATGGCCTCTTTCCTTAAGGGTTTTCCATTAAAGTGTGTTACGCAAGGAATATAAATGTTGAAGCTCCTCCTTATGCAATGTGTATGACATATTTGCCTGCTAAATTCTACAGCTTTTATCATTCTACTTAAATTCCAATGAATATTTAATAAGATAAGCATAAAATTTATTTTTACTTCAACTGAAAAGGCAACTGCAAGTAACTGAAATATTTTAAAGCACCAATCACTTTAATTTTCTGTTATAATGAATATTCTCTATACGAGAGTTCACACAGAGAACACTGCTTGTACTGAATACAGACAACCCCCCCTCAGCCTCCCCCTTCAAGTCCTCCAATGGGTGTACTATAACGTGTAAAGCATAAATATTGCATATTTATTTTGTAGCTGAAAAATATGTTAAAGGTGCATGTAACAGGTTTACAGTGGTTAATTTTTATATGCACTGGAATTGTGTTATGGACTCTGGTGCGTATGTCTTGTTCAGTCAAAACATTATTGTTGGAATTTATTCTTGTGTCATTTACTGCTGATTACTTACACATGTGTTGTATCTAACCAAAATTTTGAACACAGTGTTTAAGTGAAGACAAAATGTTATCTATTGCACAGGGTACCTGATCTCTCCTATACACACTTCCCAGCATTGTCAACTTACCGGTATTTAGGAAAAAATGTAAAGATTCCCTGTGTCCCAGTATCCTGTCTTATTCTTCTTTATTTCAGTCTGATGCAACTAATGTGCTTAGCTAGTTTTCCATGTAAGTGACATCAGTTTTATAAGAAAATACCTCATGAAGAATTCTTATGTGGAATAAATACCCCACACAGGTCATTTGAATATTTTACACTCTTCTGTATGTAACTCCAAGGTACATCAAAGATGCTTTGCATTTGAAACATGTTACGTCTTTTAGTATCCATTTGCCTGATATGTTAATATATGCCATCAAGTTGTTGCTCACTAACAGTCTTAAGTAAATGAAAGACAAGCATGTTGCTTGATTACTGAAAGTACACTGAAATCATTACTTAAGGCTTCTTTGGGGGGTAGGGGATTAGAAAACAAAACTCAGAAGAATCCTGAATGGGACATTCATAACACACGAGATACTTGCTTGGGACCACTGAAACTGATCATTAACTCAAGAAAAACCCCAATAAAAATGTTAAATTGTGAAACCTGGTTGGGGGCCCACTGCATAATGCTTTTCTGAAATACCGTTTAGATGCTCGAAGTCTCAGATAATATAAGATCCAGAACGTTATTATATGAAATTTCCTTACACCGCAAATCGCTGCACAATGAGGTACAGCTCAAACAGTGTTGTGCCCATCAATAAAGGGTCATTGTCATAAATTCCATCTGCTTCTGTGTCATTAAACTTAAGTGGCTTCAAGGATTTGCACACTTCTGTTACCACTGGTTCAACAAACTCTGCAATCTGTAAAGAAATCACACCAATTTGTTTTCAACTCTGAATTGGTTAAGCTCTAATTTACATGAACAATTTCAGATTACAAAACATAAAACAAAACTTACTTTGGTTTCATATATTTTGTAGAGTGTTTTGGCATAAGGGAAATTGAAAGATCTGAAAAAGAAAATCAAGTAGTTTAGTCTTGAACATGTTATACAAATAGACCATCTATTCTTAATGAAAAAATGAAAATTAAACTTATTTTGTTTTCATGATCCAAAGAGACATCTTGACTATGACAGAAACTGTAGAGCTTTCAAGTTTTTGTTGAGTAAAGTTCATCTCTATTTGAACTGACACTAGGACAGCAGCAGTTTTGGTGATGCAGATTGGTTTATTTGCAGACTGTAGTGTCTAGTTTCTTTTAATAGTTGTGGAGTTGAAACTTCAGTTTCTTGAATATTAGGTCAATCAGCTAGTCTTCTGTCTGTAGTCAGTTATACTAGATTTCTTGACATACTCACTGCTGGAATATTCGGTCGTGAAATTCTATTGCTTTTTGCAAGTCTGTTCTTACAAGTTGTGTTATTCGTATGAGGTGGTTTAAATGTGCCTCTTTGGAAGACTCATTAGTGCTGTTATTCTCCAGGATGTGAGAAAACCTGTGTAAGGAAAAACTGTGATATTTATATTTTCACTACACATGAGAAATGTATGAAATTACCACTGTCATAAATTCTATAATAAATTTGTCCCCATTGAACAGAAGTTGCACCATACCAATCCTCTGCTCCCTGTGACACAGCAGCATCCAAAGCAGCACGAATATCACAGTTTGGTTCATTCTCATTAACTGGTAGCCAACCATATACAGAAGGGGGGAAGAGATCTGTGCCATCAGGAGGTTGTAGTGTTGCCAACTGAGACAAAATACTGAAAACAATAATGAAACTTCTTAAAACATTATGTCTTACCCAACTTTCAATGCTCATTGTTCATCAAACACTGTAATGCTATAGAAGGGCATCCATGCAATGAAGGGAAATATATGTCAGTTATTACCATAAGAAACTGCATAACTTGACCAATAACAGAACTCAGAGTATAGTACTTCACATATTCCCCACATTTTTCATATGTTTGATGAGCTTACCTGAGAATAGCAGAAAGCTGGTGAAGGGTATTTTTATCACTATGAGTCAATTTTCGAATTTTCCTAACACCATTAAAACAGGAAGGCAACAGCTTTTTTGCAGCTTCCCAGAACATCTTTTCCTGTAAAACAAATTTATAATGTGAGTGTTACATATAAAGTGTATTTGACTACTTTACACTCTCATATGTGATTTATGTATTACACCACACCATGAATTTGTACCTCTGGTATGTCCATGGACGTTATGCGAGTGCTTTAATTTGATTATCCTGAGCCATTAGTTTGGAAATACTGTGTGTCAGGATTGTGAGGTGCTTGTGCCCGTCAGTTCATGACCAGATTGCATACCATAGGTGATATGTTTGTGGGACAAGAGACTTGGGTGATTAGGCCTTTCCTATCTGCAGTCCTTTCTTAAAGTATATGTGTGCTGGTAACAGTGGACAGATATAAATAATGGAAATACAGGGAGTAGAGAAAATTTTTCTCTGTAAGCATTTAAATTCAACAGTGTTCTCTCTCTCTCTTTTTGTGTCTCTGGACTCAATTTGTGCAGGTAGCAGTGACTTTGTTGTCCAGTGAGCTAGGCTCCCGACTGGAAGTCTGAAGGCCCAGATACTGTTTTGAGTTTGTAAAAGCACTTTTGTAATCATGTTGTGGATTTTCCAGTGTGTTAGTCTGTAATATGGGATACTGCCGCCTCTGTGGAGGAAAAAATATGTTGAAAGTAGCAGAATGGAGCAAGGTGGAGAGAGTCTGAAGTTTTGTTGAAAATCAAGTAACAAGAATAATTTTCGTGTGATTTTGTTAGAGGATTCAGGATAGAAAGCAAACAAGGGTCAGCTGAAACATGGGAATGGTTCCTAGAAGAGTTCTTTGTTTGGGAAATTTAATAGTGAGAAAGAGAAAGTTTGATTTCAGGCTTCTGCCCTGGTGTGAGATCTTTGCTCTTCTGGGATATTACGCCCTACAGATGGGTAGCTTGTAGCCGAAATTTTGGGACAACATATCTGTCCCGTCTTCAAGGGTCGAGCTGCGATTACAAAATACCTATCTACGATGCATAACATCTAAGGAAAGCAAAGATCTCTATTTATTATGTTGCTGTTTTCTGCAAGTTTTGAATGTACAGTCTTTCCAGAAGCCTTATACTACGGCTATTTTGGCCATGGTGGCGAAAAGGAAGATCCCATGCAGCTATCAGGAATCAAACCCCCACCAGCCAGTCCATAGTCTGTAACTTTCTTGGCAGCTATCACAGCTCAAAACCGTGCTCATTTTTATACCTGCACAAGAATTAGTATAATTTGCATAATCAGTTCATCACTTCAGTACCAAAAAACACAGACCAAAAATAATTTCATGTAGAAGAATTAAACAGTTTTTTTGTGAATATCTAAGACATATGGAAAAGTGTCTAACAAGACTTAAATATAGATAAGTTATTCTGTTGGGCTGCTGATACATACATATTTCATAATTACGTTTCATTATTATTTACATGCATCGATCCTTCATGTTGTAATTTAAACAGAATATTACACAGCCTGCCTTCCATACTTAAATGGCTCAAAGAATTAGTATACATTTAGGAATTTCATGTGAAATGGATTTTTGGTATTTTTTATTTAGTTACCTCATCATCAGTGATGAGTCTGTTCTGAAGAGGTTTGACTAGCTTCTGAAGTAAGACTGAGAAAACAATGAAGCTGAGTGGATGGTCCACATGCACACTGGCAAATTCAGACCATTCTGCCAGAGTTACAGACACTGCACTCATTCCACACTGAACAAGGTGTTGTGTCAAGATGGTCTCTGCTGCCTGACAGAACTCACCATTCCACTGGAAAGGTTCAACCTGGAACACCAGCCAAATGATGTACAGATTTATATGCACATGTAAATAATGTATACAAGCAAAGTGAAAAATGAAGGTATGCAAATGAAGGCAAGAATTCATAAAGGCACAGACAGGATACTCCGCCTACTAAAAAGGTGACTGTGCAGTTAATATCCTCTTTTGTTCACCTTTCTGCTCCTTTGGTTTACACACGCTGAGATACTGATATTGCCAACAAAAAATAAGAGTTCTTGGTGTGGGAGATCAACCCATTGCAAGGTTTATAGCCACAAGACACAGAAAACAATCACAGCCATGAGTTCATACGTGAGTCAGCTCCAAGTATGTAGTGTGCACACACACTTACTGAGGACTTTGTTTTGTTTGTGCAGTAGACACTGTAACAAAAAAGTAGATGTACTATGGTAATCAGGTAATCAGATTTGGAAATTGTTTTCACTGCAAGAAGATTTGTTTCATACTGAGGACCATTTTCTGTTAAAAATTGTTTGCTGCAGTCAAACTAACTACAGTGTCGAGGATTCAGGTCTTTTGGGTTGTTACACTGCATATGAGGGTTACTGATTCCTGGTATTTTGAAGCATGCTACTTACTTCATCTTCAATGGTCAAGGAATCTTAGAATAACTCGTAGGACTTTTGCCACTTGAGTATGATGTTGGTGTGTTTCTTCAAGATGTCAGGACTCAGTAATCCTGCTATGCAGCCAACAACCCAGAAGATGTGAATACTCAACATCAGTGCTGCTGAACCCTCAAACAACTACAATATACATTAAGTGCAAGTATCTTCTGCTGCTGAGCAAGAAATAATCTTTTGTTTCTTGCTTTTTCAGTGTTAATTGCAGATACTGATTGTGAAACAGTTAATTTTACTTTCTTTTCAATGTATAAAAATAATTAGGTACACATGACCAAGCACGTACACAAAATAAATGCAACAAAATAATGTTACACACAATTTTCTAATAACCTGTAGGGTCTACTTACACAATCAACAAAAACTGTTTTTGACCTATTGCAGCTACAGTCCCTTTCACCCTCTGCACACATAAATGAGATGAAGAAAATGAAATGTTAAACATACTATGTTATACCATCATTACACAACAACCACAGTTTTACATAAATTTTATACGGGTCACAGGCTACGTTATTTGACCTTTCTTAATCACCATCATGCCTTATATACAAATATACAGCTTGAACAGTTTTATGGATAGGAAACAAAATAAGGGACAATCACCCACTCAAACTAGTATAATCCCATGTTAGTTTCAGTGTTTGAGTTATACACAAAGGACAAAAGGCATTTTGTACCATTATTGAAACAGTGCATACACCCACTTTGCATTTTGAAAACATCTTGCCATCTGGTTCTTCTAAATCACATTCCTGTAAGATTAAGAAGAAAGAATCATCATCATCATCAATGCCAAGATATGCCATCACCCTGCTGTGGTCACATAGGAATCCTCGCAAGTCATATTCCCATCTCTCTAGCAATCTGTATGTGAGAAATAAGTAAGCAGTTTTTCATCTGAGGGTACACCACACTGCCACAGAACTCCCTTCCCCACAACCTTGAGGGCCAGAGATTACATTTACAGGTTATCTAATCCCTAGTTGATTTGTCTATAGATATTGACTGTGAGTTGAAAAACACCTTTTTCTTGATTCCAATATACTGTGTAATAGCTCAAAACAATCCATTTAATAAATTATGCAGCCTGTTGAAAATAACATAAAATACAAGCCCATACCATGCAATAGAATTTACAAAACAGTGTCTTGCTGCTTTTCATTTTATGGGAATTTAACCAATAACAATCCCAGTAGGACAGAATGTTTCTGCAACACATGGCACCTCCAGTGAGCATGTGCTATGCACAAAAACAACCCAAAAAATGTACGTGTAAATGTGGATCCTTGGATTCTTGGTCTTTAGTTTAGTTTAGTTTAGTCATGGTCTACCTTATTGTTGAAGGAGAAAGTCAGATAAAGTGTGGAACCACTCACAGGGAATTGTAGGCATATGAGTCACTGATCCAGACATAATACAATGGTGTTTGTTAACAACAAATTATAACAGGTTAGGAGATGACCACAGGGCATAACACTTCTGGCAATTTCTCACTGTTATTTTTCCTAATATTCCTACTGTTCTGCTTATTCATGGATACTTCGAATGCAGTGCAAATGAAATCACCAATTTCTGTTGTTTTCCTGTGGGATGACATGTTTAGGTCATTAGTTGTTTCTCTGGCCCCCTGGCTTTTCTCATCTCATAGCCATTGAAATATCACATTCCGTATAATTCTCTAAGGAACTGCAAGGTATTGTTTCTCGTGTACTTGTTGCATAGATGGTGAGATAAGTGTAGATTATTCTTTGGCCTCAGGCCTCAGTTCATACATCACAGATGACACAGTGTGCCTCCACTGTTAACTACCAACCATAGCCTCAGTTGTGTCTCACAGAGAACATATTCTGCTGTCATTATAAAGATTAATCACAATGGGATATACTGAACGTACAAAGAACTCATGAAGATGTGAAAACTCAAGAAAGGAGGAGAAAATATCTAAAGAACAAACCTTTGAATTTTCAAGTTCATGTAGCAGCATAAGACGAAGAAGATGCCTGTGCTCTTGAGATGCAACCTGTGAGTTCTTCTCAGAGCTGAATGAAAGTCTGATCTTCACATCTCCTTGTTTCTTTGCCTTGCCTCTCTTTTCCAGTGTGCACCAAAGTGTCTGACCTGATGCTGGAATATTCTGTAATCACGAAAGGTACATGGTGATTTATCATGCCCTATTTAAATGAGCAGCAGTGCATTTTCTGAAATTGTGATGAGTGTCTAGTTGGAATTAAGCGTGAAATGAAACACAGATTCCACCACTACCAATAATGGAACACAAGCCAGCCAGGCAGTCTACATCCAGTCATTTTACTGACTGATGTAACACAGACTGAAGAATAGTAATCACTTATAAATTACAGCAATTTTTTGTTATTGGACTTACAAGTTAGCACAAATTGTTTTGTGGGAAAATTAAAAAAGAATCAAAATGATTGTGTGTGAAAATGTAGACTCATACATGTGTGTGTAATACAACATGGGTGTGCTGTGTATGTCAGACAGATATAACAAAATTGTCATACTGAGTTCCAGTGCCTACAAAAAAATCTTTTATGTGAATGACAATTCTGTAAGACCCCATTTAATGCTGGGGCTGCAGTCCTGGAAACGAGATCCTTAATTAGATGAGCATTATGAGGTGTCATTTTACAGAGAGTATTTTTTATTGCCAGCCTGAGCACTGAAGTTTGGACAGCAGCATCAATCACTGTATAGAAAGAGTATTGTCCACACTACAGTGATCAGTTGGCAATAAAAAATACTCTCTGTAGTGTAGCACTTAAGAAGATGTTTCTACAGAATCGTGATTTATTGCCTATTTTCAAATATTAGGGTTTTATTTGGTTGTCAGAAAAATATTGCAGGTAACAAGTATCATTTTAGATAGTAAATAAAACGGTCATAGCCTATATAGCCTTACTTATTTCTTGTTTTAAAAATTACGTATGAATACCAGATATGACTTATGTGTTAGTAATGTATGCCAACAAAGTAAACAATACATAGATCATGACTATATTTATTGCTTATATTCTCATCCCTGAGGCAGGCTGAATGAGGCTGAAACACATAGGAGCTAAGCAATAAACACAGCTGTGATCCATGTAATGTGTACTTTGTTGATAAATATTAGTAATTGAGTTGCAGCACATGGTGAGAAAATGCATTACAGAGTGACCTATGTGCACTGAGATGGGACTATTTGTGGCCCATCCTCCAAGCAGCTCACATTAGTAGTTGAGTGCCTTGTGTGAAGCGCCTTCACGCAAAGCATTTCTTTATATCAGGATATCATATCTTGAACACACCTCTTAACTCTAGCTCTGTTCTCAAAATTTGGGTCATTTTCAAATACTATGTCTATGACATCATTCAATGGGTACTGGGGGCTCTTTCCCTAGGGGTAAAGCAGGTGGAGTATGAAGCTGACCACTCATGTCATCTAACGCTAAGGTTAAGAATGAATGAAAGAATATCTCCTCTACCTGTTATGCCTTCATGGCTTGCACATGGAAAACTTCCTGACATGTTTGAGCTTGAAGTTTCTGGTCTTCTGCTGCATCACTTGTTAATCAGTTCCCAACATTACTTTATAGAATTGCTGTTTATTACATTTTTTGAAGAAAAGTTGGTGCAAGGGCAAAAGGTATAACTAAAGAGCATTAAATGGTGTATTGCTGTAGTCATATATGTAGTATAATATAAGAAACAGAGATTGGAGAGTAATGACATGTAATGCTGACACTTTTATTAAAAACAGTCACTTAAATTAACAAGCATAGTGCAATAAATTAACATATTAACTTTAAAATTTCAACTAATATTGTCAGCTAGGAAAGTTCTTTGGCAATTGACTGCACTACTGTTTGATATTTTCTCACAGATGTTTAAAATTGACTGTGTAAAACACAACAGGCCAATTGCATTTCCACTCACTTTAAATCCTGCATCACACACACTTCAGCTATTTTTATCCTAGTGCATCTGTGCACTACTCCTCTCTGTTTTAGTTCATGAGCAGAATAAGAACAGATGACTCCCATTATCATCAAACTGCTAACAAAATTCATAAGAGTGCTAAAAATATCTAAGAGGAATTGATGACCAGACATGATCTACCTTCATACGTTCCCTTACACTAGCTTTATAATATCCAAATTCATGTAATAATATTATAGCTAATACTGTGTCTGTTTTCATCATTTCTATTCCTGGATGGTTGCATTTCTACTTGATCTATGAAGTTATGCAGATTTACATACATAACAGCCCCACCTTTTTCTAGACAAAGCCTGTTTGCATGACACAGTGTTCACTTTTATAATGCATCATATTTTATGATCAGGTTATAGACTGGTTGCAAACGCAATTTAATTTACTTTTTTATAAATGAGGATGTTCTTCTGAATTCAGCTCCTTCTGTACCCTTCTCTCTTTAAGGAGGATTGAGTTTGCTTTATTCTAATTTTCTTTCTCTGCTGTGTTCAATTTATATGTTTATAGTCATGTACAAGTTCTTAATTTGCCGATGCACAGACAAAATTTACAAATCTGCAAGAACACTTTTTCCATTGTAAAAATGACTCAAGAAGGTAATAATGTAATCCCAACCTTCAGAGGCAGGGTGGCACTGCCCACCAATTCGTTGTCGTGTTTGCCTGTGGATGCAGTAACAGCAATCTCCTTCATCAGCTTTCTGAGACCCTTCACCCCTTTAACTTCTCCAATCTTCATCATTTTCTCTCGAACTGTCTCTGCTGGATCAAAATCCCTGAAATTACATAATAAGAAGACTGAAAAGGAGTTATCAGTCCTTCTGAGATGTGACACTGTGTCAGTAGGTCTTTGGTTCCTGACAATTGAGATGGCATGGTGGTCTCATCTTCTTGGATCTTTTGATTCTTTGAGATGAGACTAGTGAGCTGTCTCAAAATGTCAGGAACAAAATGTGTAGTGATGCAGTATCACATGTCAGAGTCTACCTTGTCCACAGTGCTGTAAAAACCTGAACATTCACAAGACTGCAGAAATCCTGTAATGTTGCATATCCACCATGAACCATTTTTAATTTAATGATGGACCAAAGAAAGTACAACCAGCATGAATTAGGCAGCTGAAGATGATATTAGCTGCATGCTGCGACTTTATATTCGGATAAATATTGAACCAACTGAATAAAGAAATTTAACAGAAGGTAGTACATACCAAACTTCAACACAAAGGACATCATCTGCTGGATCTTCCACTGGCCTAAACAAACAACAAAAGATACATATTACAGGAGATTCTTCCACACAAGAATGCATAATGCAGGGCTGTCCAACCTTAAGTCACTCGGGGATCACAGTGTATGTTAGGTATGTACTATCAGGCTGCATTATAAAGGATATATTTCTTTTCCCAGTATATAAAGACAAAGACCTGCGACCCTGCAATAATCAGATCTGTGAAGCACAAGCATGTAAATAAAAGTTGGACATGTAAGTTGCAGAAACATTTGTTTAAACTTAGCACATATATTGTGATGTTACATGTCAAAATTAGAAATAGGCAATGAATTGACTCTGACAAAACAGAGAACACATCCAGTCTGAATTTTTCTCAGTGTGATGACTCTGGATGACTATCCCTGAGTAATCAGTTCCCTGATTTATGTCCCTGGGTATCTGGTTCCCTGGTTATCCAAGGATACAGCATCATATCCCAGAAGAACAGAAACCCCAAGAGTAGGAATATCCATGTTAATCTCACCAGTAGGAAGTCAAACCCAGCGTGAAACAGACTGCTCTCTTAGGGGGAGTGATATTGAGATTTTATGTACTTGAGTTTGTCAGTGCTTAAAAATTGAGTGCTTGAAATGTACAAATAATTCACATTCCATGTTATTTTCAGGTTTTGTTTGAAATCAACTAAATAATTACATAGAATAATTAGTAGGTAGTTTCATAAACTTTTTTGAACAAGTATGCCGTCATATTCAAAGAGCTAAGCTCTGTCACATGTTTTTGAGTCTGAAATACTTTCATGGCCCACACAAAACCAAATTGCAGCCCATGTGAGGCCTATGTGTGTGAGTTAATATTGCATACATAACATTCTGCCGGCTCTCTCTCTCTCTCTCTCTCTCTCTCACTCACTCACCCCCCCCCCACACACACACACACACACACACACACACACACACACAGAACAGAATTTCTTCATTCCAGAATTTGAATCTTAGAGGGTTCCTCATTCCAACACCAAGAATCCAGTGAATGATTATTCTTCTTTATTATGTACTGCGCTTTCTGAACTTAATGAGGACTATTCTTCATTGCAATTTCCCCTGACTGCCTATTTTCCATTGATTAAATATATATATATATATATATATATGAATATCATCATGTAATTATTTTACTCTTCTAGTAAACTGTAATTTTCCAAGAGACATAGAAGGACATGGTATGCACAGGCTAGTTATTTCTTTGTGGCATCAGCCGTGAATATAGTCCAAAATGCAGTTCATGTTTTTTTTTCTCAGGAATTAAACTCCTAATGATATATATATTATTTTTTAATTATATTTGAGACTTAAGGTAATGCTATGTGGCATCATTGCTCATTCATGAAGCCTAATGTAAAGGCATGAACATGTCAGTATTCACGAGGTACAATGATACCATGAATACTATTGTTAACAAAAAACTGGAATTAATGTGTGGCATACTCACAATGAGAAGTGTTCTTCCCACACTGGACTTAGTGTTTCCTGCTTCACAGAAGTGTTGTAACGATGAGCAGTGGTTGAAGTAAGAAAGAGTGTACAGAACGGATCACTCAGACCTGTGTAAATATACTGAGACCATTAGTTTCTTTCACAGATTTTTGCTTTGAATTTCCCAACACACAACATGTGTATACTACACGTCAGGAATTACTTATATTATATACAATGCCGTTTTCAGCCAGTATGCATACTGGCAAACTTGTCAAAGTCACGCTTCTGCCAGTACATTGCATGATTCTTTTTGATTCTGTATGTGAGAAGAGAGCTGCTGTCAGTGTCAGCACCGCTGTTCTTATTAAGACTGCGAGATGCATCCAAATTTTCCAGGGTGATCTAGATGTAAAAAGCCAATGCACTGTGTTGATACAGCACAGTATCTTAAGGTGATCCTGATACACAGGTGACCTTGATGGCTCACATCAGCCAGATTTGAAAGAAGGGAGCTCAGAAACTGGGCATACTAAGCCTGTCCATCATAAATGGTGTACTACATTATAAGCAGCTTATCCAGTGTGTGATGAAATACGCGTGTTATGTCTGAAAGTTCTCTGCATGCAGTGACGTTTGGAAGGTGCAAGTGTTACAATCCACATGTCTTCGCATTGCGATTAATGCACTTTTGTACCTTAGTAAATTTACCAGGATTTGGAGGTTCTATATTTTGCTGGCCACATCAGGCTACTAACTGAAAGTTTCAAGTCGAATTTACATAATGCGGGGAATCCCGTATTTCGGCAACCAAGGACTCTCTGAAGTCACTCATGTACTGAACAGCCAAAGGTGACTGAAGCTTGGCAGGCTAGTCGAAGCTGCCCGTAAGAAGGTGGCGAAGTCGACACACAACACTAATCAGCTGCCCTAACATGTTTTTCACGATTTTCCGCAGGGTATACTTCAAGATTTGGCAGAGACATTCCCCCCCCACTATCATACACGCCTGCAGCAGAAATGATCAGAACTACAATCGCAGAGGGCATTAGTCTGGTCGCAGCCTCACTCTGGGTTCGGTTCCCAGGAATCCATTCAACCAAACTTTTTCTCCCGAAAGACTTATTGCCAGATGTGAGCTTCTCCCGCGAACAGCAGCAGCCCTTCGTAGGAACACGTAAAGGCCTTTAGCCAGAAAGATAAAACCGCTAAATATAAGCTTACTCATCGTTAAATTTATCAGGCACCATTTCTGCCTTTCAGCTATGCGTTTTGTATGCAGGAATGGTTTAACTTCCCAATGGACGTCGACTTGCGCCAAGCACAAATCGACCTCGTCAACTTTCTTTGGTTCTTTGTCCTTCAGGGTATGGGCAAACGTGATATTAGAGACAGAAAAAAGACAGCGCTCTTTGTATGTACGACTGGTTTCCTGTCCGCAGAATACTGCCTAAATAGGAAATATATATTACATTAATTTATTTAATATTCTTCATTAACGCCAAACTATGAATTAAGACCGATTTTTTCGATATCTGTGCAATAAAATATAGTTCATCTGTTTTTACACATGTGGGTTACTGTATGCTGCTACTGTGAAATCACAACAACAGTAAACACATTAACGTCAGTCTTTATTCTCGTAGATATTGTACAGGTTATTGTTATATACAGTTGTCCGTGTCGGACGTATTTGCAAGTGTTTCTCCTTTGCTATTGTGGCGGCTAAGGGCCGCGTTAGTGAGGTCCGACAAGGTTACTCCTGTGAAGAAACGGACTCACTGAAGCAGTGCAGTGAGAGTGAGTTCTGTACAGTGTCAGCCCGTTGCGCGGAGCAGGCTGCGCGGTGGAGAGCCTGGGACAGCTCTGTGGCGCCGAGCAGCGTGTGCTGGTAGACACTGCGGCGCGTTTCGCAGGGTGCGAGCTGTAGATGCTGCTAACGGGCCGAGTGGCGGATGATGCTCGGGAGCCGATCGTGGAGGCTCGTAGCACGTTGAGTCTTGATATTGAACGCTGGATCCGGAATACTGGAATGCACAACTTTTGGCTGGAAATGTAGCCTTTTATACCTGGCCGTCGCTGGGCTGCCCGTCTGGGATTGGCTGGCGTGAAGAGCTTGTTGCAGTGGTGGGGAGACCGACTACCGCTGTACTGCGCGGAAAGGGCCGTTTTGCATTTGTGGGGATGTTCCCACACACATTTACATCTCAAAAAATGCCTATTAAATTTATTTCGTCTGTCAGTCTGTCTGCTTGTACACACGAAACTGCTTGAGAACGAATAAATTTATTCAGATTAAATAAGATACTGTCGACCTATTTCAGTTTTTATTTGGAAATATGCAGAACGATTATAGCAACTACTTTACGTCAAGACGTACGCGCATTTCTATGCGCATCTCAGGTGTCACTCGCTAAATACTTATCGACCTGAAGATGTGAAGGAAACCAGTTGCAGAAGAAAATGAAACACCTACTTTGTGTTAAATACGCTTTTCCGTATGTCTTTCGGTTTTCGAGATAATCAGACATAAATAAGCGGATGTCCCAGCAGTTTTAGACTACGCGTACAATTTCAGTTCGTCAATCAACAATGGTCTTTTGAACACTTATGAAGACTACCGAAGTCTCATATAGACACACACACACACATATGTATACACATTTTGCACAGTTTCGGTCCCGATATATCTACTGCGTAAAAAAAAAGACACGTTTAAAATGCACTTACCTGTATATTACGCTATTTATGATAGAGCATTACATGCTAACATTTACAAACTGAATATGTAGAGGCAAATAATGGAGTGAATGGGCCAGAAATTTTATGCTGTGTTTACATTTCCAAACTTGTTAATTTTTGTGTTCGGGAATTCAAGTGATACTGATGAACTGATGTGAATTTTCAACATACGTATTTATAAAATTAGACATACTAAATTTGAGGACTGGCTTACCGTTGGCGTCCTTTGGCCTCAAGTCTTTGGCTTCAATCACTTCAACATTCAACAGAATATTTGGTGCCTGGAACAATTTCAAAACAAGCATTATGTGAGAAGGTGGTTATGCCAGTATGATTCCAGTATGACTAAAACTCTTAAATTGGTATAAAAATCTGATGTCATATTTTGTTTCATTTTATGGTAATTTACGTCAAAGAAAATGTTCTTTTTAATTAAAATTGCGTGCTTTCATGGCAATGTCTGTGCAGTGTAAGACTTTCTGTGTAGTGACGCTGAAACCCTCACACATAGAATTATAGCATGTTGCTATAAATGTGTCGACCTTTAGTGCAGGAATCTAATCAGAACATGCTTCTGATTATACATGGCATGACAATCCAAAATAATTTCTATTTCCTTAAAATCTGTTAATATGATGGAAATGTAATATTCAAAATTGTATGTAATCCACTAACGAGTAACTTTTACCTCCTTAGCTCGTGCCATTTCTAGCAGATGATTATGTTTTTCATGATCTAATTTGAAAGCCTCTTGCAGATAGGAAAACAGTGGAGTACGTTCTTCCTCAGCACTTGCATCACACCCAACAATATGAAGAATTTCGTACAGAATCTCCGAGTATAGCTCTTCAATCTGTAAAACACCAAGAACAGAAATGATAATAATAAACCTTCGTTGCACTGCTTAAAACTGCATATGACAGCACTAAGCCCCTTCAAGACTTTGGCAGCTATTTACCAGTTAACACGGCGTGAACATGCCAGAAGCAGCACCACTGTGAGAACCTCAAATTTTGCAACATGATTATGATGATAATTATGATGATACGAGGAAGAAGAGGAAGAAGGAGGAGGAGGAAGAAATTTGCTGGAAATGTAAAAGAAGTTTGTTCCATAGGGATACGAAACAACTGCAGAAATGTGCCAAAGAATATATCGTATACTACCAACAGAAGAAAGGATACAAATCTTGGAAGCAGCTGTTTGTGGGCATTTTATAAAACCATCAGTCACAACACTTACGAAATATCTTCCTTATAAGTGTTACAATGGGCTGCCTTTGTGGGCATATTCTGTAGAATACAATCAGAATGCAGCCTGGGCAGATAATGAAAGGATATGACCAAAAATTACGGATGGAACTACTAAAAGGAACTTTGAATACGTTCGCGGAAGTTGTAAAGAGAATGCATTATTGGAAGTCCCTGGCAGTGATAAGTATACTCCACTACTGATACACTACAAGAAATTTTCTTGTACGCAAGAATATTTAAAACACCACATTAACGAATTTCTGCAAAACCCTGAAACCACACCTATATTTCTGGTAGAGGGCAAGGCTTTTTTGTTACCAAGGAAGACTGTCACGCCAGATCCTTCAATGTATTGACCAATAACAGGTCTTCGTACAGTACACTGTATAAGATTATAACATTTCCACAAGAGTTTAATTTTAAAGCATACCCTGTATCGAAACAAGTAGCGTTCGTGCAAAAAACAAAGTTCGTACGTCAGGAACAAAAGCGTACAAATAATAGTTGATGATGGACTCGGTGGTTCAGTGAATGGGGAGGGCGGGGGATGAGACTTTCGATACGGTACCCCACACACATAGTTCATAAAATTTTAAAAATGCATAGAATGCATCCTATGAGTATAGTTGTCTTGGAAGAGATAGTGCAGAGATGGAGTACTGTAAGTAATATCAATTTAAGGTCCTAGCAGGTTTTTAGCAATACTTTAATACGTTAGTTTCTTAATTCACCGACTCTTTAAAAATATCGAAGCGTCACACAGAGGGATTATTGTGAACAAGGATGGAGAACGAAGTCATCGTGGCCTGTTTTAATAAACTAATACGTAACTTTAAATTAACCAACACATCCACCAAAAAACATACTTACAAAATACAATTCATAACAA
Source organism: Coptotermes formosanus (assembly GCA_013340265.1). Classification (NCBI taxonomy): domain Eukaryota; kingdom Metazoa; phylum Arthropoda; class Insecta; order Blattodea; family Rhinotermitidae; genus Coptotermes; species Coptotermes formosanus. Next base: position 27,404 of record BLKM01008454.1, read on the forward strand.
GTACAAACTCCTTCATGTTTCGGCAACGGGGTGTCATCCTAAGGGAGTTAGGAAGTCTGCGAAAGGGACTGTATCGGGGCATCTTGCAGCTGAGCGGAGAATCGAAAACGGAACCTTCCGGACATGAAGCAGGAGCGCTAACTATTTAAGCATAGGATGTGAGTGAGTGTATGCATGGGTAACTAACTTTTCGGAGCAGGGCCCTGCTTGAGAAGCCGATAGGTCTCTTAAACGATCTAAAAATTCCCCCTCCCTTAAAGAACCCGGAGGTTCACATAATGTACATAACAGAATAGAATATTTTTGTGCAAAAGACTTACTGTCATATTCTGCAGGTACAGCGTAGTTTGTCTCTGCAGCATGTCCTTTTTGACACCACGATAAGTGTTCCGTGTTGGTCTTATCCCCCTAGCCGTCATTTTCCTTTCACACGTCAACATGAAGAAGATGAAATTTTAATTTGTCACTAAAATGAGTATTCAGGTATTGTTAAAGTAGATCGACGACTTTAAGAAGGCCGTTGCAAGGCTGCATTCTCAAGCACACGAATTCGTACCGTTCCACACACCTCTCACAGGCAAACTAAAGGTTTCAACAGCACCCATCACCATCCAGATTCAAAAATCGCATATCGTACCAGAATGTCTATGGGACGATATATTAACCTCTCGCTAGGTATCAGCTGTACTGTCAAAGTTGCATGAGCATGCGCGAGTCACAGCACTGCAATCTTGCAAGTAAAAATAGGTATGTTGCTAAAAATATTAATAAGGAAATTTTGCGTGTCTAATCCTTCTATAAAATTCTATTTCCTTTATCCCAAAACGAAACAAACTCTTTGTTATAATTGTTATAAATTTAGTGTGTTTTTGACACAGATGTTAGTAATTACGTTTAAATCCGTCAGGCATGTCCTGCCAACTTCTATTCCTGACTTCATGCTTTGGCGCGAAAGTAATTTTGACCCATTTGGCTGTAGGTGGATATTAAAGTTCATTTCCACGTGATTCTTAATGGTATTTCCTTTCATCAGCAAACACAAGGGCTACCGTAATACGCCCCATGACGTGACAAGTTCGTAAATTTCGCTTATTGTATTTGCGACATGGCATTGCAAGTAGGAGGGTAAATTTGGCAAAACGCCATGGACACGGCGGTAAACGTGTGTATTCTAGGCACATAAACAGGACTGTAGGCCACGAAATGTAATTTAAATACAGGAAGCAAAATTAGCACTAAAAAACCTTCATTTACTGACTTTCGAAATGTGCTTCAAGTTGTTTACGTTATCGATAATGAACCTTTGAGATTTGGAATAGAGTGAAATTTTGCATTAATGTCGCCCAGCCGTTGTGTATCGAAATGAGCGAAGGAGTACGGCATGCTATATTTCTGAATAAATACAGTTGCCAAGTGCTTATTTGTGATTTTACATGTTGTGATATTCATTTGTTTTTATATGAAGGCTTATTACTCTGCTGTCGATGGGCCAGCCAAGAAAAGATTTGTTGCGCTACTCGATATTGACATTTTTCCTCTCTCGAAACTTTTTTGGGTGCGTTCACATCCTTTCGGAGCGCTTCCGTCTCTCTGCCTGTACGCATGTAACAACTGGACAAACGCTGAAAGGATATCCACTGAATTCGACACCGGAGAGGTTTGTGACAAACAGTCTAGCGTTTTAAATTGTCGTTAAATGTGACTCTTTTGACGAACACGTGACATGAGGACCTACATGCATATTCTGCGTGCATCTCGACTATAATTCGACAGATATATGTCGGTGTGGAAAACTTTTCAAACAATCGTCGTAGAGAAGAATAAAACACATTTTATATCCAGTACGTTTTTCCTTTCCTGTTGCGCAACAGCCCAGCCCAAATCGGGCCTAGGCCTCCTCCTTTGGGAGGTTTCTAGATCACACTCAGACACACCACAGTCGGTAGGACTCCTCTGGACCACTGATCAGTCCCTCGCAGAGACCTGTACCTGACAACACACAAACACTCACAAGAGACAAACATCCATGCCTCCGGTGGGATTCGAACCCACGATCCCAGCAAGCGCTCGGCCGAAGGCCCACTCAGACCGCGCGGCCACTGGGATCGGCTGTCCAGTACATATTTGCCACAATTCCTACCGTGTGCGAAATAATTAAACTAATGTAACGCAAAGCGTACATATCCGAACTCGTGGGCCACCGAACAGTCTCCTTAACCCATCCATCCTTTTACGTAGACACAAAACACAGGGCTGACACAATTAAGAATACGACTTTCAGGCCTATATTAAACGAGTTATACGCATATAAACATTTAATTCCCGGAAATGAATAATTAATATTGATTGTTTATTTAGTCTTTCGTTTTTCGTAGTCCTGGCCTCTTCTACCTACTCACAGTAGGTGTCGAGGTTACTTATGTTCACTTGATCACACTCAAACACACACCACAGTCGGTAGGACTCCTCTGGACGAGGGATCGGCCCGTCGCAGAGACCTCTACCTGACAACTCAAACACTCACAAGAGACAAACATCCATGCCCCCGGTGGGATTCGAACCCATAATCCCAGCAAGCGCTATGCCGCAGACCTACGCCTTAGACCGCGCGGCCACTGAGTTCGGCTTGTTTATTTATACAATATATAATTTCCACTTTTCACCAACATCACTATGTATCAGCTGGTGGTGAATACTTGCATGCGAATTTAATGTGTTATTGTAAGGAAACATTTCATGGCAGTCTTTAATCTTTCAATTCAGTACAGGTCATCTCACAGGGAAGCCTATGCGACATAACCTTAGGAATTCTCAGCGTCGTTGTATAAAGCACTTTTCTTATCTTGGGAACTTAGAGTCGTTAAATGGCGCACTTGTTATTCTCTCCCTGTCTATCTTAAAAGTGAACGCGCCTGTTAACCTTTCAAAGCCTAGCGGTAACTTTACGTACCAACAGGTTTAACATTAAAAAACTCTACGTGGTGCCCACATTGCGTTTATGTGTTTTGTACGGATCTCAGAACAAACAGCAACTTTTGCCTTATAAAACATTAAGAGACTGGTTTTTATAACCGAAGTGGAGAGTGTTTACAGCGCGGTACGCAATGAGTCATTATATAAAACAAATACGCTTCGTCTTTAAAGGGTTAAACATATGCACTTTGAGAGCTGTCCTCCTACTTGCTTGCGAGATCTGAGATTTTTACAGCGGTGATGACTACGGCGCTTACTGTTGTCTAAATTGCGATACCGTGTGGTCTAATAGAAATTTGCCGACGTTTCGGACGAGCCTGTTGCCTCCATCTTCATATTAAGAAAACGGCAGTCGAAATGGCCGTCTACGTACAACTTTTTTCACTAACGTCATGATGCAGCTTGTAACTAATTTACCCTGGTTAAAGAGAATTATTTGTCGGCAAATCATGGCACGGTCTCTGGTTGCGGATGGAGGGGACGCCCTTGAGACATGGAGGGTACCTGTGAATGTATTTTTAAAAACAGAAGCGGAGAGCCTCCAAATGAGCCTCTATCTTCGATGTTTGGTGGGTGCTCCCAAATCCTAACCCTAAAAACGCCATGTTATGAAATACGACGCGGGGCTTCTACGTCTGCTGTTGTGAACACGATGATGAACTTCGGGTTCCATAAAATGCTGAGAATTTCCTGACTCGCTGGGGGACCGTTGGTTACACAAGAACTCTGCTGCGCGAGTTAGTTTCGAACCTATAGGTAGAATAGTGCGTGGGCGGTCCCTTGCTGCGTAGGCGTAGCCGCGTAGGGGTCCCTTGCTGCGTAGGCGTAGCCACGTAGGGGTCCCTTGCTGCGTGGACTCTACCATGAACTAGAAGTTAAGTTTTATGTTGCAAGTCTCCAGATGTTTCCGTTCATGTGCACCGTCGACAGATATTAACCAGTTCTGTATGAGTGACAAGAGTGTTGACTCGGCAGACTGGCGTTGCGAATGACACAACACTCATCTCTAATGTAATTATTTGCAGAGCCGATGAAACTGAAGTTCATTACGCAATACTTCCACGCCACGTAATAGTTTGGACAGGGGCCAAGATTTAGTTAATCGGTAGGCCTGCTAGATTCTAATGAATGGTGGCTAGCAAAGTGTGGGGCTAATCTTGGGAACACGGCATCTGTGTCTTGTCTTGTTCCTGTTTTTTAAGTTACTCGTTGTGGGCTTTATCTTCTGTCTGACGCAAGAAACCTCCAGAGAAATATGCCAGCCTTATAAATACGTGAAGGATATCAGCAAACAGTTCCGCTCCACTTTTACCGTATTGAATTTTGAATTATGTTTCCTCCATTATATAACCAACCTTCCTCTTTTTCTCTTCTCTTCGTCTTATGGTAGACCGATTACGTCCCAGGCCAGCGATTATCGTTAGATGCATGACCTCCACTCGAGGGAATCTACGTGTGGCGTATTCAGAGGTATATGTACCCAGTCCTTTGATTTGTTTGAATAATACAAGTACACAATTTAATAAAGTTTATATGGGTTTACTTGAATAAAATTTGCTGTTCATTACACTTCGTTTCCTGAATGTCTCGCGGCACTTAATTATGATTAATTTTGACGACACTTCACTTTATTTTTTATTTCTGCATCCAAAACATAACAGTTTCTAATTTTGACTGTGTCACGTTATACTTGTTCAGAAGATGCAGTTTCGCGCCCTTCCTGATAGCTGGACAAAACGAGAGAGCTGCATTCCTCCGTTTACCCTACGCGTCCTAATTTCAAAAACACTCACAGTTTTCCTATTGGTTAATATTATTTGAAAAAAACCCCATGGCTACTTCGAACAAAATGACATCAGTCCACATGCTGGCTACCCGACCTGTCAACTTCAAGTCACATTGTCTTGCAGTTTCAAAAGTCCTTTGTCCCCCATTTCCTGTCCGGTCAGATCACTGGTTGCTAGTCCGTACCTCCCCTCTAAACATTACACTTGGTCCGATTCATTAACTTACCCACAAAATATATATAATTTCTAAATTAATTTACGTACCCTAATTCCCAAATAAACTCGAACCCTGTCCGTACAGTTACAATTATCTCTCACCTCAAGCTAGACCTTTTTAAGAACAATCTGAGAGGAATACTGGGGCCTATGGGAGAGGAATAACAGGAGGATGGGAAAACTACGTAATGAGGGAGGGTTTATAACCTCTTCGGGCAGGACGTGTCACATGTATGGCGAAATAAGAAATTTGTACAAAATTTTAGTCGGGAGCAAAACCTAGACTTAGATGGTAGGTTAACAGGAAAATTGATCTTCAACAAATAGGAGTTTTTGTGTTTATTTTACGACGCTGTCTACATCACAGACCATCTGGTTTCGATGTTGTCAAGATTTGTGAGATTTTGAATTAGAAGGGATTTGATGGGATCTGCCCTCTTCTGCAGCATTAACACACGACGCCGCGTAATACCCCAGAAGAGCGCAGATATCATCAACATCGCGGCGGAAGCCTGAAATCACGTTTAGAAGGGACTTGGAAGGAAGCGGCCGTACTTTTATCGAAGAATTATGCCGGAATTTGCTTGTAAGGACTGCGGAAAACCGTGTAAACCTCAATACGGCAGCCGGTCTCTCAGTGTAGATTCAAACCGGGGACCTACCGAATAAAAGTATAGTGATACACGCACTTGCTCGTTGAAATGTGTTATAAAGATGTGAAGTGGATCAGTCTCGCTCACAACAGGATCTAGTGGCGCGCTGTTGTGAACACAATAATAACCTTACTTATTTCTTAAAAGGCTGGGAATATCTTAACCAGCTTAACAATTGTCAGCGTCTTAAGAAAGCCTCTGTTCAATAGAGATAGTGTTTAACCAGTACCACAAGACTTACATTCCATCCCATAGCATCAGTGATGAACTCGTGTTTGTCAGACTCCTCTGGTTCCGAGTCGCTGTCCTGGAGCGCCATCCCTACGCCCCCATTGTCCGCTGGAACATCAAGCTGCAGTTCCACATTTCCCGGCTCTTCCTCTTCGCACACGGGAGCCATTCCACCCTCCTCTTGTTCTGCGTGCTGCTCTTTGAGTAAGGTTCCGAACTTCTCGAAGAAGCTTCCATCGAGCTCCTGGATTCTGCAAGAAATAACGGCATATTAGTAGGGGATTCCTTGCGTGCTGACGCATTGTGGGAGACCGGTTTCACGAACGTAATTGCGTTGACGTTAAGAAAAAGAGTTCCTTGACATCTGCAGTCGGTTCAGTGTGAAAGAAGGTTCTCTCGTATATAGGAAGACTAAAAACTTGCTGCAAAACTTTGTACGAGTAGGCCTACGTACGGGTTTTCTGTGTTTTGTTTACCTCAGTACACAGAATGAGCTCCAGCTCAAAATGGAGACATGTTGCCTCTCCGTCTGAAGGTTCGTTTCCATTGAACGTGTTTCGGTTGAATGTTGTATGACAGGTTCGGGCGAATTTAATTGAGCCCTTGTTGAAGACTACAAGGATGTTATCACATTTATCCAAAAGTTTCGCAATACGAAAAACTGATATGTGGTGTGCAATGTATAGGCTACAGAATGTTGTTGTGTAAGGTTTAGACTACATAAGTAACTTTTTTTGCACAATCTATGTCTGCTTCTAGACTAAATCATTCACTAGCCCATGAAGGAAGATTTCGTTATTCTTGGTACGTAAATTCTCACCCAGTAAATCAAGCAGGACCCCTGCTTTTGGTCATTTCGTCACATTCCTTTCTGCTTTCTTAAACTTCTTGCGGCGTATCCTACACTGAAGCCACGAAAATAAGTCGAGCCGTCACGCTTCCCTCTCCAGCGCGGCGTTCACTCGCTATGTTCCCTCCAGTCATATAGTCATTGTCCGTACAGGAACGTTGGTAGTGATAACATTCGCTAGCAACAAGCGCTTTGGGCTGGCTGCCACAGGACAGTGGGGGATCCAGGGGCGTACAACGGTACACAGAAAGAGGCGAGCCTCGAACGCCATATTTCTACCATGCGGGGCACTTTTCAGTGGCCTCGGAATAGAGCAAAATGGAAAGTGGGGGGAAGGGTATAAAGCAAGGCCATTTTCATCTCCTAATTGTCTGATGCAAAACACTGATTAACGTAAGACCTATTACAACGGAGTTTACTGTAATAGTCATAAATAATTTTATTTAACAACAGTGTTAACCGTAGGGGAAGAATGCTCTTTTTAATTTTGATGTGTGAAGTTGACAAAATTGAGATTCCTTGTAAATCATCACAGTCAGTCTTGTTTCCACTTTTATAAGTAGGGTCTATACCATTTTGTAAATTTCTGTAATATTTACTTATCCAAAATAAATATTACACATTCATGAATCTTTCGGCCCAGCGTCCTTCCTTGTTCTTGAAGCTCTAATTAATTCGATACCAGAAACTTTCAATTTTACGTTAGCAGTTCCAGCTTCTTTGAATCTCGACTCTCGGTATGACGGTTTGTCCCACTGCACACGCTGCTGAAGAGTGTGTCAAAGAAGTCTGCGCTTAATGTTATGTACCAATTTTTGTGCAATGAACTTTCTTGAAGCAGCTGATAAAAATTTTATTTGGATTTCATGTAGAAGTTACAGTTGGCTTACAGGAAACAACACATAATTAGACTACTTTTAGTGTGGAAGTTACATGCCTGTTAAATTACGTTAATTTATTCATTTTAACTCACATGTATGTTTAAATTATATGAGTACTCGTCTATGTTATGACACCTTGTGTCCCACATTTGGCTACTGAAGTGCTGGAGTGAGCTTCTGCCTCCATTTATACGTTCACTGTATGCACTGGGTGAAAAAGAACACACCATAACAAAATTGCTTGGTGGTGTTTTTTTGTGGTTTGCAAATAACTCAAGGAAGAAGATAAAAATTACTTATTAGAGAAATTTTTAACACATCTACGTTCGAATGAAAGACGATTCACAATGGTAAACACAAAAGGGTAACGCGAGAGCAGGTTTCTATACAGACGTCATGAAATGCTAATACCTTAATATAGACCATTTATAGAATCGTTACGAAATGCATAGTGACGTCAAAACATCTTCTTGAAACAAAGCGTCTAATACATTTATCGCTGTGTGATGCAGACATTACGACCCAGCTGCACGTACACTGAACCTTTACTGACAAGGTAACTGGGGCGCCGTCACAGCGGCCCCAGACAGAGAGTCCAACCCGGTTACTCCCGCTAAGTACTGTAGCGGGATATTTGACGAAGTGTTGAGCAACGTTTTATTAAAATCAAAAGCTAGTCCGCTTAGGCGTACAGAAGCGGAACGACGCATGGATTTTATGTCGTGTCCCTTTTTTCCTGTATCTGAGCACGGCAGCTTTATCGCACATAAAAGCCTGCATCCACCGGAATATCTCATGACAGCTGCCATGGTCAGGGACGCGATAAAAGGGGCATCTTGTAGATTCAAGGCAGAAATTACTCACTACACATTAGACGGATATCTCTTATTTTTAATAGACCCGTATAATTCTGTTAGCGTCTTCAGTATTGTCAACAAAACACACATAATGATACTCAAAATTTTGTACCCTCTTCACGTCTGGATTCGTCTGGCTCAGGATGGGATAGGCGTACACTGTCTGACTCCGGAAACTTTGTCTTCTGTAAAAGTCTGGGGATTTCTGCTGAATGATTGTTAGCTTCTAACGAACGACTGCACAGTGGAGTTGATTACACATGTATATGAAATACTCCATTTGCGCGTCCACTTATACTGTAACTCTGTTGGCTTAGATTAACTCTTGCCATTTCACTTCTTGCAGGTCTGGTGTAAGAAAATAAGTTATTGGGATGAATGTCATTTATGACCACGTAAGAAGGTGGTACGGAGTCACGGGTGGATTTTAATATGTTATTCCAGCCTGCAGATCTGCTTTTTAGGGGAAGAATTTAGGGATTCAGCCCTTCGCCTTAAATATCTTGGATAACATTAAATAAACTGAATCAAAAGTACATTTCCACTCCGCCAACACAACATTATAATTAAAAAACCCTTCCTGTTTACAATGCTAGCTACAGGTTTCGTCTTTTTAGTAAAATCCTCCTCAGGCTAACCACTGTAAAAACTTAAAGGTATAAAGTTAACTTTCGTTAACTTTGTACGTCATACTTGTTTGTTGTAACAGACTCTTGGAAGGTGTTAGATCTCATCGCCACTCTGTTTTGATATATGACAAATTGTTATTTTTATATCTTTACATTTTTACCGTGGTTAGCCTGAGGATGGCTTTACCAAAGAAGCCGAATCCTGTAGCTGGTATCGTACACAGGAAGGATTGTTCACTAATAAAGTTGTGATGACGGAGTGGAAAAGTACTCTTGATTTAATTAGGAAGCTCAAAGGGTGCGACATAACAAGATCATTAAACAAGCTTTAATTAGTTTTGGAAAATATTGTTAGTAACACCTCGTAACGAACATACTTTTTGCAGCATAAGCGATTTGTGAATTTATGCAATAAAGTGTTTTATTTTATTTATTTATAGTGCACGTAATAACAGTATCAGCAGTTCACTCTGTATGACGACGAATGGTATGGAACGAATGGGAAGGGAGCGATAGTGCTGCAATTTGAGGCAGTATCCCGTCTTTTTTTATTATAGGGACTGAACAGAAGTACGGAAACCTCGGGATAGTTGACGTTACTTCCGAGATTCGAAGCGGACACCACCTGAATGTCGGTCAGAAACGTTATCGCCTGAGTCAACTTGTGTTCGGAAATCATGAACGAAGGCCCACGTAACGTTAAGTACACGCACCTGTATATCTTACGAATTTTCCTACTTTGCACTTGTTGCAAGGGGAGCATGGTTAGCGTAGTTGGTACGGTGCCTACGCTGTGGGCTGGACGACCCTGGTTTCTACTTCGGCAGGGGAAATTTTTCTCTTCTCCGAAACGTCCGGATCCGCTCCGGAACCCATCCAGCCTCATATTCAGTGGGTGCCGGGGTTAAAGCGCCCGGAGTGTGAAACTGACCACTCACCTTCATCTAACGCACAGGGACAACTATAAATGTGTTGACTTCAGGTCTACGTACTTGTCCCAAGGCCACACATGCATAATACAGTTAAGTTGACTGTTTCGGTACATATATTCCTAATACAAGGAAATCCCCAGCAGGATGAGTGATGAGCAAAGCGTTTAAAGAAACTGGTCAAACCGCTTTAATCTTGGCTATGGCAGCCGTCATGCCTGTTCCAGAACACAGCTGGCTTTGTATTGACTGCTCTGAAACCACTTCACCGCAGAACGGCAACACAGCTGACCGAGTGATGACGTAAGCGAGTTTCCTTACCTTGTCTGTTGCCATGACGATAGCTCTCAACATTGAATCATATGACACATGCCTTTTAGTGTGGCTGCCAGAAAAGATGCCATTCTCATAAACTACGGTGGTATGCAGTACTCGGTTAGAATGAGGGGAAACCCAGAAAGGAAATGTCAATGCATCTGGGTAATACAGAGGTCGACGTTAGACATCTCTTCGCTTGTTCCTGTAGCGGTCTGTAACGTGCAGTCTTGTGCCGCTCAAACACTGGCGGATCGCGGGTTTGAATTCGTTTTGGGACACACATCTATATCGATATTTATCTGTGTCGACATATGATGCCGCGACTTTATAATTTCGGGTACAATGTGTCCTAGCCTTGTCTTAATAAGACTTTATAAACCTCTGCAACAGAGAGGGCCAAAGCTGCAATCGTGCTGGGACACTAAGAACAACACGAAGGGAGTGACAGTCGGAATTAGGAAGTATACTGATTCATAGTGGCAACTGGTCCCTCATCCCAGATCTTCTGAAGTTGTTTTCTTTCTTTTTGCTCATAACTGACGTTTATTTTCTGTATGACTTCGAACTGAAATTCAAAATTGTCAATATGAGTATAATTTTGTATCCCATTAGATCATTCTCTCTTCTTCCACCTTAAAATAGCAATCCAAGTAAATGGATTTTAAATCCATCTCCTTCCAAATTCACGACCCGGCAACTTTACTCCCGGGAAAGAACCCCGGCGCTCACTGAGTAGGACGCTGGCTGATCCGCAGCGCCAGTCTGGACGTTTTTGGAGAAGAGAAAAATCTCCTGCCCCTGCCGGCCTTTGAACCCCGGATCTTCCAGCCTGTAGCCTAATCACTATGCAGACTCCCCGTCTCGGCTTCGTGAATCTGGTTGCTGTCTCGAGCAACATGAGTGCAGTCCACGTCCTAGTATCAAAATGCTATAAGGTACAGTTTAACCTTTTAAAGCCTAGCGGTAACTTTACATACGACCAGGTTTAACATTAAAAAATTCTACGTGGTGCCCACATTGCGTTTATGTGTTTTGTACGGATCTCAGAACAAACAGCAACTTTTGCCTTATAAAATATTAAAGAGATTGATTTTTATAACCGAAGTGGAGAGTATTTACAGCGCGGTACGCACTGAGTCCTTATATAAAACAGATAAGCGTCGTCTTTAAAGGGTCAATAATATTCCTCCAGCTACGCCTGAGTCCATAAAGTGCGCTATTTCCTTCTGGTTTTCCAACCAAAACTGTGTACGTCATGCTTATAGTTGGAACATAATCAGCTTTCCAATTTGTCAATGTGATAAAGAAAACTGCTTTTTCATTTCGCATTCGCCGGCGTGATAAGTTGCGTAATTACGGAAATTTGCTTATGGACCTCCGTAAAAGGCTGAATACAGTTTGGTAATCGATGTGCAAACAACGTGCAAGATTGTTGTCGATGAAACGCATAGCGAAGTGACGAGACCCAGAAATATGCATGAGTAATAGCTCGGAGCAGGCAGCAGCGTTGTGTTCAATGTACAGCTGCATGCTAGTCATACAGCATCAGCACAAACCACCTGTCCGGGCGTACAGTGTTTGAAGTAGTATCATAACCAACTAAAAATCTTAAAGTTTTTTTTTTTAATTTATTTACTGTCCACTACACTGTTCCAGAAAACGAACTGCTCTGCCTTCCAATCTTTAAACCTCGTAGCGAACGAAGCAAACAGAATCTGGTTTTCGAGGCAACCGTAGATCGTAGGTTTCCACAGATGTTGTTAATACGTTGTAGTCATTTTCTTAAGTGTTCTGTGTACGAAATGCAACGGTGTCTGAAGTCTTCCCACCTTACCTCCGCTGACAGACTAATGAGCAAATTAACTACCTGTCTTGGCGCTTTCGCGGTGACAAAATTCAATAAAGTCTTCTCGGGCAACTAGCCGCGTTAAAGTGCAGAAGTCTTCCAACGTTTCTGGGAATGACTCTGTCCTCATATTCAAGGTGCTACCTCTGACGATGGGGACAGAGTCAGTTCCAGAAACGTTGAAAGAATTCTACACTTTAACGCGGCTGGTTGCGCCAGAAGATTTTATTGAAATTAACTACCTGCTTACTTAATAAATTCTATTGTAACAATACCCAGTTTTAACAATTCTAGTGTCAATATACGTCATTGGACATGATTCTAATTCGATAAGATAAAGCTCACATCAATATCTTCCCATTCTCAGTCTCATATGCAACTGTTTGTCCCATTTCAGACCGCCATGACTACCCTAAAAAGATCAGGCGAAGTGTATAAATTAGAAAGTTTCTCACTAATGTCACTTCTCTTAGGCCTAAATATTTCTCCGAGGATTAATTTTTAAATCGTATTCGGTAAAACAAGTTTAAAATTATATATTTAAAAGTGCGTTTCTACAGAAATGCTATGAAGTCAACCTTACAGGATATCAAGCGACTTTTATCTTCGTGTAAAACGTAAGCCTCGGAAACCGACCAGTAGAAGAGGTGGTTTACGGTTCATGTGCGAAACAGCTGATTATCCTCTGTTTGATAAATGACGGTAGTCAACAATCGGAACGACCAACAAGTGACGAAATGTTTAAAAACAGAAATTACATAACGCCTGCACTCTATTTGCACAACATCTGCAAAGCAGTAGGCCTATAGTGAAGCAACAGAAAGAAGTGTTACG
>BLKM01008457.1:0-10788 GCA_013340265.1 Coptotermes formosanus
ACGGTTTCAGTCATTGGACATATGAGAAACACCATGGGAGTTAGTGTTGGTAGAGGAATATGTTCCCGTAGTTACGGCGTCTAGCGATCTGGGTCTTGCGTATTTGGCATTCCTGTTTCAAATGTGGGAGGTTCATCGTTTAAATCTCGGCCCGGTGGCCGTGGCCGGGGGGGGGGGGGAGTTTCGTGACACAGGTTTTGGGCGTTGAAACATTCGGTACTGTTGCTGTAGGCGTGTCTTTTCATGGGTCCCGGCCGTTCTTCCCCCGGGGGCGAAGAAACTGGGCCTTAAGGTGATCATCCCCATCGTGTACCGAGGTTGCGAGTGAGTGGAGCTGTACCTCAGCGTCACCTGTAGTCTTTCATGCAGGACAGTCTGTTTGGGACTTGGTGGACAAAATGCCCCTAGGATCGGTTTTTCTCTTAGCTTTTAGCGTTTCGTCTGTCAAATCGCATTCTGCAAGTGTTGTGCGTGTCAAGCTGTTGTTTGGGGGTGGGCATTAGGCGCGGTAGAGGCCGTACAGTTCTACAGACATCGTGTTACTGCCAGGGCTGTGCAGTCGGTACACAAAACTTCCGACTCCGACTCCTCACTTTTTAAAACTCCGACTCCTTCATAAAAGCTCGATATGTTCTAATAACGGTAAACCTATAAGACATCCCATCACCACCACGTGAATCATCAGGCTACTTTTTAGACTTATAACCCATATTTAAGTATAAGTCTAATGGTTACTGTAGCTATCAGGGCTCTGGGTTGCAGTATCTAGTTAAGATTTTAGATTGAGGTAGGAGTCGGTACATTTTTACGGACTCTGACTCCACAGCCGTGGTCACATTCTCACGGGAATAAACAAACCTTTTTGGTGCGGGGGGGGGGGGGGGCGGGGGGGGCGGCTTTAACCCTTTGAAGACGAAGCGTATCTGTTTTATATCACTCAGTGCGTACCGCGCTGTAAACACTACACTTCGGTTATAAAAACCGGTCTCTTTATGTTTTATAAGGCAAAAGATGCTGTTTGTTCTGAGATCCGTACAAAACATAAACGCAATGTGGGCACCACGTAGAATTTTTAAATGTTAAACCTGGTGGTACGTAAAGTTACCGCTAGGCTTTAAAAGGTTAGTGCATGGTGGGTTCCGTAAGAACCCGAAATTTCTTGACAAGGTGAATAGGCGTATGTTTAGTCAGATCGAGCGGCAGCTGGGAGCGGCTATCGCAGAGATAAGCCGATACGACAGATACGTGAGATAAGTAGCACGGAGATGTGTCAGCCGGTCAAGGGCAAAACTGTGGCGTAGATTGGCCTCGCAGTTGCTGATTGTGTTCACATCATATAGTGCGACAAGGCTGGTCTAACTTCGGTTTGGCGAGGAGATTTTAACTTCACGTCGCAGCGTGGTTTTTGCTTTGCACTGTACCCCCGTGGAAAACGGGGAAAAAAAAGGGTTACGGTTTTGCCTGTTTGCGAGGTGACTCCGCGTCCTTCCTTAGTTACCCACCCCACCACACTAATATTTTCCCCCTTTCATTGCCTGCTACTGTGCTTTAATTTCCTTCCTGTATTATTTTCCTTACTTTCCCTCTTCTTGTTTCCTCCTGGTGTCCTTAACGTGCCTCGTCCACCCAAGTAGGTTTATTCTCCATTTTCCGCCTCGTTTCCACGTGACAGGTGGACAGACTAATGTAATGAATGTTGCGTGAGCGTGTTACTCGTTTCCTAACTGATCCGCAGCCATTAGTGTCTCGGCACGAAATGCGAAGGTTGAGGCGAGTAAGGTTACTTGTAAACAAGTGAATGACGTGCACGTCTTGCGTCACGCTGTGGCGAACAAACAAGTGGCGGGAGCTGTGTTTGGGGGCCCACGCATCCGTCTGTGGGGTGTGTACCGGGGTGCTGTCTGCGTGGCCGGGTTTGAGGCGTAGTACGTTCTGCGTGAGTGCAACCGCACTCCTTCGTGGTGCTGGTATTCTGGGTTCGTGTCTCGGCTTCAGGACGGAGGGTGTAGTTTTATGGTAAAATTGTACCTGCTGATTATCGCACGGTTAATAGGAATGTCAGTCTTTTCCAGACCGTAATTCTGGGTTAGGGCCGTGCAATAGGTTACCGCCTTTTGCGTCCGATTCTTTGCGGTTTCTTAGGCAGGTCGGTTTAGGGGACGGCGTCTAGCACTTTATATTCAGAATTTCGAATATCGGCTAGGACGACCATTATCATTACAGGTTCCTCGTGGTTTTCCTCAGTCCTCGAAAACTCTGTGTAGTGCCTGTACCTAGACGACTCGCTTGCTTCTATGTCCTTCTCAGTTGTTCACTAATCAGTAATATTTCTTTCGAGGTTGTAAAATATTCGACGTTGATGGTATAAACTAAACCAGGACGTTTTTCCAATTCATCGTACATAATTGCAAGTCGAGTGCATTTCGTTTTCACAAACCAAGTCTGGAGGTCGAATCTAATTGCATTTGTTGAGAAGGAAATTCTTAAAGTTTAGGATCGGTTGTAGCGATTGATTGATTCGCATGTTGTGAAGACGTATAAATTCAGTTGCAGACTGCCGTCAGCTGTAACGATACGCCGTGTAGTTAGATGGATGGGTACCAGCGTTTCGGCGGAATTCTGTGCCTGCGTCTTCAGAGAATAAGAGCAAGCCGCCCAGGAGACTGTTATGTGATACGGGGAACACACGGGGACGGGCACTGGGCGCATTAGGAAGAACCAGTGGTTCAGAGCCGGTTGTCTTAAGCGTGTAACTTGTATTCAGGAGGAGCGCGAGTTCTGTCGGACACAGACTAACCCGACGGAGGTCTGTGGTTTTTCGTAGTCCTTCAGGTTTTGTCGTGGCATAGTACTGCAAAATCCGTCCCGTGACCGCATCCTTCCAAGCCGCGTCCAGTTACTCAGTAACAAGTGTGCAGTTCGATGCTGTACAAAAACTGACAGTACCCTTAAATAAACAAGCATTGCCCCTAAGAGGGCTTCTGTACTGGTAAATGCGGGGGACGGGGGCAGAAACGAAGAAAGGAAGTAACTGAGGAAAGGACGGCTAAAATAATAACCAGAAATAAGAAGCATGGAGAGAGAATGAATTAATGAACAAAACGAATAAATGAAGAAAGCAGGAAGCTATGGGCTGGCATTAAGTGCCTGCCAAACCCGTTTTTTTTTTAACAAACTGCATGGGACCACGTGTTACAAGACCCCATAATAGTGGTACTCAGTCCCATATAATGTAATCGAGTGACCGTGTAACGCATGTCGGACGGACGGAGTGACCTCTGCCTCAGTAACGTCTGTAGCATCGCGGCCGAACGTCTGTTTATCAGATTACATTGGCACTGCATTAAACATTGTACTTAACAGCAGCGATAAGAAATGCGTGAACGACCTGTCAGCGTATTTTCGTGTTATCGTGTGTGGCATGGATGTAACGTGTGTGAATTGATCCCTGGTCTTCGTTAGATGCATGGTGTACTCTGTTTAAATAAATAGGACCTTGTACGGATGTAAGTTACGTATGTAAAAGCTCTGGTGTTATTCCGTCGTCGTGAGTTGTCTTCGTGTGTGTGTGTTAACAAGACGTAAAAATGGTATCGATGGAAGGATGCTCCAGTGGGTATTACAGTGTCTACGTTTGTCGAAAATCTTCCAGAAGGTAGCAGCACTGCGCTGTGCGTATCGCACTTGTTCTAGTGGTCGTATCGTAATACATGCACGAAGTGTGTGCCAAGAACTTCCCGGGTTATTGGGCTTCCGCGTTTTCAGGAAGTGCTTAACATTCTCCCTTTGAAAGTTGAGTGGACTTTGTTAGTTAATTCAAATGAAGGGACACACTTCGAGCCTGAGGATGGGGACGTGTTCGAAACGTCGGCAATGTCCATTTTCTTGCGTCGCCAAAACTCGAAATCTGGATAAAACAAAAGGACAGCCTTTTGTGGTCTTTGGAAGAAGAAGGTCCTGTGTTTCTGGTTTCGCCGATGTACTGCGTGCTTCGACAGTTGAAGGTTCGGCATTTTTGCCAACAGGTGTTGCGATTAAAATGTAAAGTTCTAACGATGGTGAGTGAAAAGTACTGCCGTATGGAAGATGCTACGTTGTGTAGTCGGCTAGAAACGTACTGACGTTTCGGAAGGATTTGCTACCTCATCGTCGTGATCGCCGCCATTGAGAACCTGGTGTTTTGCTGGGGGGGGGGGCGGCGCTTATTACGCACCGGAGCCGAGCCGCTTTGTTTGGCCCTCCTCGTAGAAGGTGGGGGCAGCACGTTCGTTCGAAACGCCGGTAGTACGTTTTTGCCAGTGTACGGCGTCGCGGCTCCTGAAGATATTTTTTTCGTTATTGGCCGTTATTACCTGAAACAGCATTGACCGTTCTTGTTATGTAATATAAATGTGATTTTGTTCTGTGTAAAAAAGTTTTAATTGTTGCTTCTGAGGGCTAAGGTCGAGCACTTTTCCCGTATTACGTGTGGGAGTACAGTGGTGTAGTATCCTGTTGTTTTGGCTGGTTGTTTTTTTTTTCTCAGCCAGCATGCTTCTCTGTAAATGTGTGAAGTCCTGCACAGTCAGCGCATCGATTGTTTTGACCTTAGTACAAGCAAACATGTTTATAGAGACCGAGCTGCGTTCGGCGTCAGTATTGTTACTCGTGTAAGCCCCTCCCTCCCGAGACCATTAGACCAGTTGCGTTGAGAAACGAGCGACGTGTAATCAGCGCCCGGTGCGGTCTGTACTGTGATGACGCAGTTGCCAAATAACTGCGCATCACTTTGCGACGTGCCTTGCACGTGGTTTTTCTCAGTTTGACGTGCGGCCAGTACGCAGTTGTTTTTAATCTTAGAATCGGAAGTTCTGTAATCAACATGATGCCTTCGTTTAAGCTTTGCCTATAGTCACGTGTACATCTTATTGCCTCGGAGGAAACGACCTAGTTCGGAAGAGGACGTTATGCGTACGTATGCACAGGTATTGTTGAGTGACACTACTGTATCGCCACGGAGTCCTGGGTTCGATCCGGGGCCAGTCCATGTGGGGTTGATGGTGGCCAAAGTGGCGTAGCACAGGTTTTCGCCGCGAATATACGTACTACGGGTTTCCCTTGTTTGTTTCATTCCACCGGTGCTGCATTGCACGGAAAAACGAAAAAAAATTATCTCTATCTTCACCACAGGGTTGCACAATGAACCTCAAGGCTGCGGTGCGTCCGTAGCATCTGCCGGGGGCCCTTCACCACAAAAAGAAAATACTGTTGCCCCGGTGGGGGGGGATTACAGAACAGGTGGTAAAATGGTTATTTCTAACCGGGAAAAAGATTTTCTTCTTAACAAATGTTAAGTTATTGAGCCAAATAAAAGAAGATTAGATAAACAATTGTGGTTTTTTTAAATATAATTTGTCTTAGGGGCGGCCTTTGTGATTGTTCGCCCCTAGCGCCGGAAAACTTAGCCACGCCACTATCAGCAAAACTTCAGTCGATAGTCGATATTCTGTATCTTGTCAGAGGGTCAGTTATCTCTCTCTTCAGCAGCACACATTTGCTGATCAGCCCTTATTTGAGTCCGACATTGCGGGTTCAGGTTCACATTAACACGGTTGACGGAGTGACGCCTGTGTAAAACGGATGCTGCCGTTGTAGACTGCAGTTGGGCGAGTTTTGAAATCAGGCAGACATTGCTGTCTTTGCATGTGTTGTGGACGGACATAATTCTTTATCTGATGTGGACATGGCCAGTTCCAGGCTTTTCTGTGGCTGTGATGTTGCAGTAATTCATGGCGGACGGGCTTTATAAAAGTACATACTTTTTTTGTTTAAAAATGTTTATTATACGCAGAAGCACATATGATGTCATCGAGACTCATGTATATGTGGCTGTTTAGAATTATTTAGGCGTTTTTATGGGACTGGATGTAGGAGGCGTACGGATTAATGTACGTAGAGTTGAAACCGTCAGTGACATGATGCCACTCGTCGCCAGCCATTTTTGTAGGGCTGAAAATCATATGTACTGGCTGATTTTATGAGATGCGGCTGACGTTTAGCACGTGCGATATGGATTTTATGAAGGCGAGTTACAGTATGGATTAAGAGGGGAGCTGTGAGCGAGCTAGAGATTGTTGAGTTCGGTGCGTGACCTTTATCCTTATCGGTGTTTATTAACACACGCAGTTTACACGACTACATATTTCCCACCGCATGAAACCCATTTATTTCTTTTCATAGGCCGTCCCTCTTCTACCATATTGTTCACAGTAGGTGGAGAGAGTTTTTATTTTCACTTGATCACACACATCACAGTCAGTAGGACTCCTCTGGACGAGGGATCGGCCCGTCGCAGAGACCTCTACCTGACAACACAAAACACTGTACAAGAGATAAACATCCATGCCCCCGGTGGGATTCGAATCCACGATCCCAGCAAGCGCTCGGTCATGGACTTAACGGTCTACACCGCACGGCGACCCCGTTCGGCGAAACCCATTTGTTACGGCTGAAAATTCCATACGTTTTGGAAATATGTCGTAAAATATGCATTAATATTTAGGCCGTGTTTGTAGAATGTTTTCTCGAATTCTGTAACAACACGACCTCGAAATCTACATTACAGGTTTTAAATCTCGAAATTCATCTAAACGATGCAGTCGAACCCGGTTATTACGACATCGATTTCTACGTCACCGCGTTTATAGCGTTAGCTGCGCAGTGGTGCCAATTAAATTTTCACTGTTAACCATTACACATTTAGAACAACACTAGTTTAACACGACACAAAATATATCCGACACCTTTCATGTCGTTATAACCGAGTTTCACCGTAATTAAAGGTTCAATTTCTGCATCACGGACAGCACACAGCATGTTCGTTAACAAAGACCATGTGGTTAATGCTGTTTAGGAAGGTAATCGCTATTCATTCTCGGGAATGTATGAAACACGCGAATTTACTGTGTGGGCAAACAACAGGTGGTATATACAGTAACCACCGTGCCGAAAAGGAATTAACTTATGCGTTTTATACCATTAAAGAAATTTTGAAGAGGGGAAGGTGACGTAACCATTGAAAGTCAGCGTATTTGTGTGAAATGTTTTTGTTCTGAAGTTACAAACGTGGCGCCATGGTGTAGGAATTGGGACGGAACACACGGAATTAGGTTATCGCGTTATGTAACTCGAGCAAGTCTGTAAACAGACGTAAGTAATTAAAGGAAAAACAGAACTTCTTGCTTTCGTTTCAGAAGATCTGTAGTTAACTTCTCAGCATAGTTACCTTCTCAGTGTTGACAGCGCGGTGGTAACTAAGTGTACCACCGCATTTAACGTTAACAGTGCATTTTCGTCACACTGTGTATGTATGCGTTTCGTTTACGTCACAAACAGCAGGTATTTCCCTCTGCAGCATTAACCTCTCACATTAAACAGCATCCATTTCCCCCTCCAGCATTAACCTGCCGCGATAAACAGCAAGTATTTCCCTCTGCAGCATTAACTTCCCACAATAAACAGCAGCTATTTTTCTGTGCAGCATTAGCCTTGTGGTCTTTAAGGGAGGTTCATTGTGACCTTATTTCCAGTAATGTGGGGACTGATTATCTTTTCATGTAAATTGCCTTCTGGGATGTGGCACTGGGCTATATGTTGGTTTACTGTCTTCTGCGAGGAACATGCTGCGTGAAGGTGGAAGCAGTACGTTCCACCGAAACAGTGGTTAATTCTGATTTCCTGTTATTTATATCCCAGAAGACAGATTCTGCGGAGTCGCATCAGAAGGATGGCCTTAAAATTCACGTGATTTTTTTAATTTAAATTTTGCCCTGGGTCCTCCCGATGACCAAACAGAGATCGCTGTAATTAGTTGAGGATCGTGTCGAATGGCGGACGTCGGTATTAGCGGTGTTGGCCGTCGAGTTCTGCGAACAATTAGTTTGCTCATTTTTAAAGCGGATCCCACGGAAATGGTTTGTGAGGATGGGACGTGGATGGAGCTGGTTGAAGATTGTGTGCAGTGGTGGGCTGTGTGGTATGAGCTGCGTTAAAACACTGGGTTCTGCTACGTCTTGTAGTTATTTAGTTACGTAGTATGAAGTGCCTTAGTTTCCCAATTTGCATGGAAGAGGAAGCTGTCTTTATATGTTGCAAACCTTTCATGTTACCTTTCCATTCTTGCGTGTGACTGTCAACGAGATTCGCGTCCCATCAGCGCCCGGCGCGTGAGGGCGTAGTGACATTAGGCGTCGCAACGCTTTCCCGCATTGTCAGTGTTCCATATCTGTGGACGTTGTCGTCTCCCATACGTGTATGAGCAAAACCACGAAGCCCACTGCGGTGTGTTTTGAAACGTTGAATATTGCGCTCCTCGTGTGTAGTGTGTCGGTATGTATCATTAACTGTAAAATACTGTTCTGAACGAAAATGGTTCGCGTTTTCGAAGGTGTCTCGTGCTATTTTTTGGCCAGGCCGCTCGTTTATGGCACATGCAGCTGCATTGTGAAGTGGACGTTCTGTTTGTGGTTCCTGTGTAGTAGAGTTAATTTGAGAGATACGAATGGTAAGTGCAGGCTTTTGACAAGATTTAGTTGCACGTCTTTGGCTAAATGAAACGCGGACACGCCCTGCCATCATCCTGTGGTGAACATGTGTGGTCAATTTGGGATAGACTAAATCTGTACGTTTTGAAATCAGAGTGATATCTCCTGACACACGACATCAGTATGTTACCCCATCCTGCCCCTGATAACCTCACACCAAACTGTGTTGTTCGTGCAGTGACTCAACGGCAGTGCTCTGTGTCTTAACAAAATACGTGGAGCCGAGTCGATGAGAAGCTGTAGTCAGTCAGTCAGTCAGTCGCTGACTGACGAAATTTCCAAATCTGTTACCTTATTCACAAGCACCCGACACTGTCTTGTGCAAGGTATACACCTTCAAAATTCTGCTTGTGTACGATTCAGTTTGCGTCGTATCGCCCAAGTGGTTACTTCAGTTTTGGTTTTTTCCTGCTTAGCCTTTGTAAGCATTTTTTATTTACATGGCCTCAAATGATGGTGGTGGTGGTGGTGGCGGCGGCGGATTAGGGGAATAATACGAATTTGAAGCTCCACCTTGTGTGTATTTCTCGAACCTGCAATTCCTGTCGCATCCAAATACTCCTCTCAGCACTCTGTACTTAGAAGCATTCACAGTTGTTCCTTTAACCGTTTAAAGCCTAGCGGTAACTTTACATACCGCCAGGTTTAACATTAAAAAATTCTACGTGGTGCCCACATTGCGTTTATGTGTTTTGTACGGATCTCAGAACAAACAGCAACTTTTGCCTTATAAAATATTAAGAGAGAGGTTTTTATGACCGAAGTGGAGAGTGTTTACAGCGCGGTACGCACTGAGTCCTTGTATAAAACAGATACGCTTCGTCTTTAAAGGGTTAATGTGAATACTGTCTTTCCTTAAATTTCCATCTGCTGTTTATACGAGGATCGAGATACTGACAAGAAAGGCATCAACATGCTGGGGAAGTAATGCTTGTTTTGTCGAAGCGCTGAAACGGAAAAAGATTGTTAGTCCTACCTGTTGATGGAAAGTAGCTAATCCGAAATGATTTATCTCCATTAATTCCGGATCGGTGAAGCCAGTGTGCCTAATCCTTGAAACAGAAGGAAGGAGGAAGAGAATGGGGTTTGCGTTGTATCAGCTGTGTTCCGTAGGTAGCAGGATACATCCGTCAGTAATGCAGCAGGCTTAAACTGATTGATTGCCCTTCGATCCCCCGCTCTGGGCCCACCCAACCGTCTCCCCAGTGGGCATCGCCGCCTCTTTTCCCCGAACATAAAGTGGCCGGAACGTGAAGCTGTTTATTCAGCTGCATCTGCTGCTGTGATTTAGATAGCTTAAAGAATCTTACCCGAACATCCTCTGATACTTTACTTGGTGCGTAGTCGTAGAGGAAACCTCCTTTATCTCATAGGTTATACTGTACGCACAGCGTGAAGTGACAGACAAGCATAAACAATTAATTGGTAAAAATGTGGAAGGAATGAAGCGACAGGCAGGGGTTAAGTATCATCATTGTTTAATATTGTACGTCTTCCTTCCAATTGGCACACACAAACAAGATTGTTACCACTTAGTTGCACCAGTATTTGAATTAGAGAAGTACTGTGCGTGTATGGGCCGCCTTTCGTGGCGATTCTCGAGGGGCAGCAATTTTCAAAGAAATACCCAGCGTTATGTGGACTCCAGTCCTAGATGTAGATGAGTGGTCAGTTTACGCCCTGACCTTTTTACTTACAGAGGGAAGCGACGCTACCCATTCAGTAGGCGGCCTGGGGGGGAGGGGCGGTAGAATAGGGCTGGACTCACGCGAGGAGAAAAAGTAACCGTACTGGGAATCGAGCCCCGATTGGTCGGCTATCCAGCCCTTGGTCAAACCGCTATGTTGACTCTGCTCTTAGTGAGAGGACTGAGGAAAATTCCGAGCAATGTGCCATGATGATCAATTTACAGGCCGAGATTCGAACCCGACTCTGAATGCATCGAGACGCACTTGATAGGCGTTCCTGATTTAGACCGCGCATTGCTTTGCTGGAATGTGTTCCCAGAAGCTGGGTGTGGTGGTTTCCAAGGCAACACACAACACTGTGGTTAGCGGTAGGTATGCAGTGAACGTAAACACGTGCGATGTAACACCGGCAGGCTCTCATAAGCGTGCTGTACGTATGGCGCCTGTTTCTTGTGAACCCGCTGTAGCGCCAATTCGCGCGTACAGGACTGGCTGGACTGTTTGTTTGTTTTAGTGAA
>BLKM01008459.1:0-15517 GCA_013340265.1 Coptotermes formosanus
CACACACACACACACACACACACACACACACACACACACACACACACGTCCACTTGATTCAACAACGTTTTCACAATTATATTCGTGCAGAAATTACCGATTTCGCTGTTTCTGTACTTATTCTGTACGTGCACCGAAATGATGTCATGATGCATTGCACAGGTTCATAACCGTGAAAAAAGATTACAAAACAATCTCGAACAAAGGACTAGGCATCACATTTTTAAAAACACACTTCTAATTAACACAAAGTAAGACAACAAGAAAAACTGTATTGTATCACAACTGAAGCAAAACGGAAGCTTACAATATACGTGAAAGTAATTCAGAGACATACTGGGCAAACCCTTTATGCGACAATATCTGTGTCCTGGAGTTAGACACTTGAACCCTGATTAGGCTTACTGGTTTCCTTTACCTCCACCTACCTACAACCTTTGGGTTCTGCGTTCACAGAAAGAAACATTTCAGAGCGACAGCAACGTTATTTCATCAGGCTAGCGATTCTGGTCAGGGGGAGGGGCAGTTGCATACGCATAAGGAACAGAACGACTGCAAGTTTTTCACGTGCTTGTCTGTTAGACGTGCTGTTATATAAACCTATGTTCCATGTAAGAATCGTCTATTTACTGTTACAACTACAAGTGCTTTAGATACAACAAACAAATAACATTTCAAAGAACGGGCACCCGGTTTTCACACAAATAACCATCGCCCAGTTTCCGAAAACTGCATACTTCATAATTAATGTTTCGCTCCAGTTTCTGAAAATGACAGTAAAAGCAGTAATGTGCTAGCTGTACTTACAAGCACTCTCGACAGCGGAGTAACACACCATCTCATTGCCGCTGTTAGGCAAAGACCAGCCCCCCACGTAACGGGCGGATGGCCACACTCGGAAAAGTCTGCCCTATTCACCAACACTCGGTAAGGACTCTTCATGGAACGATGCAATAAATGCTACACAGCCCTTCCTTTAGGAAGGTCATTACAAGAAGTGCTAGTTTATGATATTGTTGATAGTATTACATACGTGTTCAGTCGTGCAGTTCCTCCTCCTCAGTCACTAGGCTGGCCACTGATGGCTGAATGCTACCTGTAAATTCACGAACCGACTTCTTCACCTGTCCACGTCAGGCAAACAGGGAGGGAAATGGCTCCACGGAAAGCACCTGCAATAGAGACCACAACCTGATAGCAACATATTCCCTCTCCGCAATTACCTTCTCCACCTTCCTTCAATCTACCGCTACTAGCCAGCCAGTCAGACAGGCGGTGAGTTAGTCAAGATGTCAGTTATCCAGTCAGCCGACCGCAGCGCCAGCGATCAAACACATGACGATCTGTCGGGTGATGACGCTGTCAGTGGTCATTGTGTTGCGTAATTTAGCAGGGACATCAGTGTCGTTTTCTATTTACCCTGCCTTAAAATACTTCCATTCCCGCGAAATTTGCAACAAGACACTGCCCGATGGACTCCAGCTGTGTCCAAAGTCTGAATTTTAAACTCAGTTCGCCTCATGACATAAGGGGCTCAGATAGAGTAATGTCTATTAGAATATACAAAATACGTGTTTCACACCGTTACAATTGTCAATATCAACATGTAATATGCAGAGGCGAATTCGAATGCGGAGGTCCGGTATAGCGGAACGGTGCAAGCCGCATTGTGTACCTTACCGCTGAACCTGACCTCCAGATAAGGATTCGCCGCTGGTAATATGCTGCCATAAATACCAACACAATGATCATGGCATCACTGTCTATGGATGTCACACCTCCACACATTCTAGGCAAGTGGTTACCAGCTTCTGTCACATGACAGACATTTTATAACGAACAAAACTGTGCCGATCCCAATGGCCGCGCGATCTAAGGCGTAGGTCTGCGACCGAGCGCTTGCTGGGATCGTGGGTTCGAATCCCACCGGGGGCATGGATATTTGTCTTGTACAGTGTTTGTATTGTTAGGTCAGAGGCCGCTGCGATTGGCCGATCCCTCGGCCAGAGGAGTCCTATCGGCTGTGGTGTGTGTCTGAGTGTGATCAAGTGAAAAACAAAAACCTCGACCTACTGTGAGTAGGCAGAAGAGGTAAGGACTACAAACAAACAAACAAACAAACAAACAAACAAAACCCTATCCTAATGTATTGGGTGAGCGGGGGCTTGAAGCTAACCACTCCCAGCAACCTCGTGCCAAGGTTAAGAATGAGTGGAACCTATCTCCACTTCTGCAGACTCCTTCGTGGCGTAACTTATCTCCACTTTCCCAAGTGCCTTCATAGCGTGACCCTGACCGCACTGTAAGCCAAATAATAATATAAAATTTATATCAAGTAATTTGAATATTTTTATATTACGTTTCGAAGGCAAACTTAGCACAGTGTGTTAACAGCGCTTAATTACGTACAGTGGAAAATGTCAATGGAAGAACGTGACTTGGATCTGCCGTAAATATAAGGCAGTCACCTGAGGACGGAAGAAGTTTCTTCCGAAAAGTAGTGGTTTTTTTACCTGCGTGTTTTTAATGGTGCTGACGATGGAAAAATTCCTACTAAGCGTCTGTGTTTTGAGTGAAGTCAAGCCATTGTCGAGAACTGATATGCTGCAGTGGAAGAACAAACGTGGTTTAACCGACTGCAAATTTCAAACAGCCATAGGTTCCTCTTTGCTTCTAGTTTTGCCGGGGGAAATATTTGGTGTTATGTAGCCGCAGTTTCGTGTATCTGTTTCGGGGGGGGGGGGCCATGGGCTCCCTCTCAAAAATAACCCACATTTGTGGAGGGCGGAGGGGGGGGCCTAAATTGAACGAAAAGCAAAAGAGTGGTGAAAAACTAAAAAGTTGGTTTAATATAATTAATTAAACTCAATATTCATCAGCACCTGTTCATTGGCAGATATAAAGACAATAGCAAATTTTAGAGCAAAGAACAAATCGTTTACTTAATTTAAAAAAAACACTTGAAATATCTCAGATGGCAATTTCATGTAGTTTGGGACATTAACCTTTTAAAGCCTAGCGGTAACTTTACATACTACCAGGTTCAACATTAAAAAATTCTACGTGGTGCCCACATTGCGTTTATGCGTTTTGTACGGATCTCAGAACAAACAGCAACTTTTGCCTTATAAAACATTAAGAGATTGGTTTTTATAACCGAAGTGGAGAGTATTTACAGCGCGGTACGCACTGAGTCCGTATATAAAACAGACACGCTTCGTCTTTAAAGGGTTAATATCACTTTCACGTTACCAGGCAGAAGTAACTGTGTGTCAGCGTTAGGCATTTTTAGGTTTGCGAAAGCTGAGGACTTTATACAGTGCATGAAATAAACTGCTTAAATATGCATTAATCGGAAATTATGGACCTAGGTTCGCGACGTAACACCTTTTATGAGAAGAGAGGTACAGAAATGGACTTACTGTAACGCGCTCACAAACTCATTAAGTTTACTCAGACTCTAGGCGCACATTTTTTGCGCATACTCCAAGAATAGAAAGATGTTGAACGCTAGTGTTGAAGATGACAATTTTTAGGGCGAATGACGTTCAGAGATAAGACAAACTTTCATATGAATGGTCACATAAATAGGAACAACTGTCACATATGGGAACAGATAAGGCCACATTAGCTTTATGAGTACGTGCGAGATTCCTCAGAAATCAAACGCCTTGTGTGGCATAATTTATAGTGCTGAAAACACTCTCACTGCGAACATTACCTGGATATGTTACAGTTGTTTGCCTTTCCACAAGAAGAAGAAGAAGAAGAAGAAGAAGAAGAAGAAGAAGAAGAAGAAGCAGAGGAAGAAGACGAAGAAGAAGCAGAAGAAGAAGACGAAGAAGAAGCAGAAGACGAAGACGAAGAAGACGAAGAAGAAGCAGAAGAAGACTCAGAAGAAGAAGAAGACAAAGAAGAAGCAGAAGAAGAGAAGAAGAAGCAGAAGAAGAAGACGAAGAAGAAGCAGAAGAAGCAGAAGAAGAAGAAGCAGAGGAAGAAGAAGAAGACGAAGACGAAGAAGAAGAAGCAGAAGAAGACTCAGAAGAAGAAGAAGACGAAGAAGAAGCAGAAGAAGAAGAAGAAGAAGAAGAAGAAGGAGAAGAAGAAGACGACGAAGAAGAAGCAGAAGAATAAGCAGAAGAAGAAGACGAAGAAGCAGAAGAAGAAGAAGAAGACGAAGAAGCAGAAGAAGAAGATGACGGAGAAGCAGAAGAACAAGCAGAAGAAGAAGACGAAGAAGCAGAAGAAGAAGATGAAGAAGACGGTGCTTGATCCCACGAAGTTCAGTCCCCTCACAACTGGATTTTTTGTGGGAATTTTTAAAAATATCCTTTTTACACCGAGAAAATCCGAGATTTACGTCATCTGAGAGAGAGAATTAACACAAGGACAATGGCAGTCAGTCCGGAAATGCTTCAACGAACACGGCAAGAAATCGAGTGCCGTCTAGATTCAATAAAATCTTCCTGGGCAGACAGCCGCGCCGCAGTGTGAAATTCCTCCAACATTTCAGAGACTGACTCTGTCTGCATCTTTAGGGTGCTACCGATGACTGGAGCTGTACCATACAACATCAGTGATCAGTAGCACCCTGAAAACAGGGACACAATCAGTCCTGAAACGTCGGAAGAATTTCACATTTTGACGCGGCTGTCTGCCCGAGAAGATTTTATAGAATTTTGTCGCCGCGAAAACTTCAAGACCTATACCGTCTAGAGGTTCGCACGCCTGTGAACGGTGCACAGACTGAGATATTCTCGTGTATGCACGAAAACTTTATGAGTTATGAACACACTACAGCAATTCTATCTCTATATCTCTCGTCTCGTAAATATTATTACGTATCGAAACGTGGTCCATTACTTTCAGTGAACCTGTCTATATATAATACGTATATATATATATATATTTCACAATTATTTCAAAGCATGTTTTGCTCCCTTGTGTATAACCAGGTGATTCTTAATCTATTCTGCAAACGGATATGGCAGCTGAGTCACTTTCTGTGTTTCTTTTAAATCATGTTTTACGAACTTCACCTCGCACCAATCTTTTCAGTTTTATTGTCTGTCTAACGACACACTTTGCCACTTACTACTTGCCCCCCGAAAATAAACAATTATATTTACAACATCTCCAATACAAAGTGCTTAGTTGTTTTAATATTTGTATTACTGCAATTCTACACCGTCCATTAACAGCCTGGACAGTCACATGCAGATCGCTAATCACATAAAGTCCCGCTGCAGACTCAACAAATTCCACATACTTGGAGATGTTGCAGTGCATGTGGGCGGGCTGACATAGGCCTATTAGAGACATGGGATTCGGAAAGCACAGGGAGCGGCTACAGCACACTAAACAAATATTGTAAATAGACACATACCAAACTCTGAAACGCAAAACCACTCCAAGTTTTAGGAATAGAAGGCAGAAGGGAAAAATGTACAAGTAAATTTGTCGCCGTGATTAGCACCACACTAATAAGGTTCAGAAGTGAAGGACTTGCAGAGCTTAGTATATTCTTAGCTTCTGCAACAAATGGAGGAAAGAAAGCAGGGGTTATGTAAAATACAAAATAATTTGAACAAACGACAAACATAAAAATTTCAGAGATTATATATTGACAGTAATACATTTACGAAGGAGTAACGGACTAGAAACGGAGTATCGACTACATGGTCCTAAGGCCGTTTGCGATACGCCTGTACGTTTTCCCTATCGCTTTCACTCACCTTATTCCAGTTATAGAACATGGGCTGGGTATGTGCCGAATTTTTTTAAATCTAAATTTTCTTCACCACAGGCATTAAGTCTTAAAAACTTCCGCTATTCCTGGATAATAATGTATAAAATACGAGATGGCTGTGGCACGTATAAGGAAGAAGAGAGGCACACAGGGATTTGGAGAAGTCTGAAGGAAAGAGATCACTAGTAAGACCGGGGCATAGCTGGAATAATGATAATAAACTAGAGCTTAAAGAAACAATATGGGAGGATGTGGATTGGTTCCGTCTGGCTTATGGCACGGGAAAGTGGAGCGTTGTTTTAAACATGGTAATGAACCTTCATGTTCCATAAAATGCGAAGAACATTTTTAATAGGTTCCCAAGAAAAACTCTCCTCCATGGAATTTTTAATTTGTAATGCTTGTCGTAAAGTGGTACATTTTGAACGGACTGATATGAGCTGTGTTGAATGCCTGCGTTGCTAATGCCTTCTAATTGCTACCAGTTGCATTATATGAATTCCAAGACAAGCTAAACCTTTGAAACACTAATTTTATCTAAATAATATACACAATTTTCGCTCCTACCTCACAGTAAAAACGCTGTTCCTACGTTAAAAATACCAACCGGTTAACGCTGTTTGTGGTAGTATCCACTTTTTATGTTGAAAATCATACAAGGCACTAACATACACTGTGTGGGCAAGATACAGGAGTACTAAAGGGTAAAGGCAGCCGGCATAAGCCTTTTGCGATCAAAGTGGCATTTTTTGATTTTGTGGAAATTGTCCACCCAGTTTCTTAGTAACCAAATTCTTCTTACTCGTATATTTTCTCACATATTATTTTAGTCTTGTATTTTGCCACAGAAACATAACACAAAACAAGGCGATTTTCTTTAAAATCCATTCAGCAACAAGTGAGATAAATCTATAAATGGCTGAGAAAAATTTATCGATTAACAGGACACTTAACTGCATTATATTTGGTACAGAACTTACTTATTGCCGTGCTATATGTACGTAGAATGTTTAGTGTATCAAAATAGTGATACTAAAAACCAGTTTCCCTTCACAGGGAAACATAAGCTCAAAAACAATTCGTATCATCGACTAACAGGTAATTTTTTAAGACCTTTGACAAACTCCAAATCATAACCCTGAAACAAATAATCCATTAGAGTCGGTGGGCTCAACTGGTGGAGAGAGAGGGGGGCGGGGGGATGGAACAAATCAGCCTTCTATATGTATATACAGAACACAATATGTAACATAGCACCTGGAATACAAATTAATTCATAATTCCAACCAGATTCGAGACTTTAGTCCAAGTTTTCAGGAGTTCAAGAAATTAAATTACGCGTTATAGATGTGACTACCACGGGCGTAACTTGCGGGGTGCAAGAGGGGAAAATCACCCAACCCCCACTATTTCTTCCACCTAAGAATATCTTTCATTTATCTACCAAGTTGAAGAAGGACAATTAAAAATTTGGGATGAGACTGGGGGAAAGGGTGTATGTATATGAAGGACTGGTTAAACCAATCTTCCTCCTGTTCCTAACTTGACTCTCTCTTAAATTTGTTACTAATCAACATGGTCGGTTTGGCCCCCCGAAATATTATTAGACACGTATTGCCTGTGGTGGCTACTGTTAAGGCTTTCACTTCTACTTTTCTTTCTTCAGCTTTCACGAAGCTACTAAAATCCATTAGATCGATTTCTTAAACAATTCCTCGTCACCGGAAGTCTTTCTGATTTACCATCAAACACTTTGTTGTACAGAAAAGTTATTTTCTCAGCCAGTAGAAAGGAAACCGTTTTCAAGGGAAATACAGCACGAAAAGATGCAATATAATGACAGAATCACGTGCAGCAACTCCAGCTGTTTCGAATAACATTGCTCTATATCAATCATTCTGTCTCGGAAAACATAAAATTTTGATCTTCCTATTGACTACAACTCAGACAGTGCGCGCTAACACTGTGTCCAAAAGGATGGCTATCACAGACACACACCCAGACCTCCCAGGGAACAGAATACTGATAGTCGCTCAGCCAGCCAATGTATTCTCTGGCCCTCATGTGTCCAAAGGAATATGCAGTGGTCCCTATCCTGAACCAATTAATTCAGATTAAAATAACAGGCCTGTGGAATGCGTCGCATTGTACTTTGGCAGGGCGGTAACACACTGAAGTCTCATGGCAGAGAGTACTAAGTTTACGGTCCTCTAGAATGTGACAACGCCTATGTAGTTTTGTAACCAATCCGCAATTTATCACTCCACCACTTAAACAGCTATTTCAATACTGTCTTCCCACCTATGCCTAGGTCTTGAAAATGGCGTCTTTCTTTAGGATTCCCAGAACAAAATTTTTATGCATGTTTCAATTATCTCTGCATGCTATATGCCCCGCCCACTCTCTCTTCCTTTATTTGATATACCTAATCATATTTGGTGTGGCCGATCCCACTGACCCGGCGGTCTAAGGGGCGCTGTCTACGACCGCTCGTTTAGTGGGATTGCGGGCTTGAATCCCTCGGGGGCATGGATGTCTGCTCCTTTAAGAATGTTAAGAAAAATTGTGTATAAAAGGTTAACATTTTAAGGTAGAATTCTCAAACAAATGTTTAATGTTTCTATACACAACTTTTCTTAACACTTTCATAAAAGGAGTACCTGATAGTGGATATGTAGACCGAAATATGGAGTGTGCTTTTGACAAACAATTTTTTTCGACACCGAAGTGGTGTTTATCCTCCTTTATGTATATTATTTATATATCTTTAAATTATTTATTACTTACAGTGACAATATTACGAAGTTTCTGAAGACTGTTAGTATGGCATGAGTGGTCTTAAGCACTTGCGCCTGTTTTTGCTTCCTTTATTTCTACATCAGCTGCTGTACTAGCTTGTGAAATAATTTCTGCTTTAACCTTTTAAAGCCTAGCGGTAACTTTACGTGCCACCAGGTTTAACATTAAAAAATTCTACGCGGTGCCCACATTGCGTTTATGCGTTTTGTACGGATCTCAGAACAAACAGCAACTTTTGCCTTATAAAACATTAAGAGACTGGTTTTTATAACTGAAGTGGAGAGTGTTTACAGCGCGGTACGCACTGATTCCTTATATAAAACAGACACGCTTCGTCTTTAAAGGGTTAATCTTCATCGTGTTTATATTTCTAGGATAAAAACGAATTTCTATAGCACATTCAAGTACCAGATGAATTCATATAAAATACAGTGTCACTACCGGAACACTGTCACTAACTGACGTCACATCTGAAATATGCCGAGAAACTGTTAGCTTCTCAGAAAGGATCTTGCTCCCTCGAGTTAGTTTAGATCAATTAGTAGTCTGAAATGTACCATCAGGTGCCAAGTTTGCTGGAGAACAGACTATCCTGACTGACTTTTATTATCCTTTTCTAGTTGTCAAGACGAACGCAGGGATAATAACTTGCAGTATGCAACAAACGCCTCACCCTCCGACGTTTCCAACCAAACATACAAAATAATCCTCTCACTCACCCAAAGCTGTACAGTCAATGCGATTGATGCAGGTTCGTTAAATAACTTAGCGATTGAAAATCAGATGCGCAGTGGCTTCTGTACTAAATCAGGCTGTTCCCTGTGGACGGACGGACTGACATGACAAGCCTAAATGTCGCTTTTCGCACCTTTTCCAAATCGCCTAACAGTGATGACAATAGTGATCAGCAATTATTTCACGAGTTTTGTGCATTAATTTTTGAGGGGGCGTATACACTACTCGTCTCAAAACTATTCACTCTAACCTAGAACGGAAATAAGAACTAGTATTCATTCACCATAACAAATACACAGAAATAACACTTATCCATTTATTTATTCGTTGCTTTATTTATCCAATTGTACACACATCATTTGTTTATTTATTCATTCATTCATTAGATGAAGTTTGTCACACAAGTAACAAGAAAGTTAGTTGTTACCATCGCTTTACTTACATTTAAATGGACGCAGTGGAGAGCACGTCACGTTGTATACGCTCCGTCTCTCTCTCTCTCTCTCTCTCTCTCTCTGTGTCACACACACACACGCGCGCGCGCGCGCGCTTCACCCTGCAACATTAGCAGCGAATACTCCGCTGCCGTAGTCCTTTTAGCAAATGAGTCACACAAATTTTATGTAGCACAGAGTAATAATTTTCGGCGAAATACTTACAAGTTCCTCTTTATTCGTTTCAGTGGTATAGCGACGTTAAATAAGCTATACCGGAGAATTCGCCACTGGTTCAGGATCTTTTACGACTGGTTATTCCATCTATTTCTGAGTTTCGTTGCATCTCTTTATCCTCTGGGATCAGCATGCCGGTTTGGCGGTCTACTCTGCTGCACCATATTTTTAGGTTACTTCACCACTAACGGGCATCTTTTTACAAACCTACCTTGGAGATTTGACGTTTCGACAACATGTTGAAGACTGAAGCATCCGGGGACAAGATGCCGCGTGGATTAGTATAGTTGCTTTTTGTATTAAAAGCTTAGTATTATAGTATTATAAAAGATTAGTATAGTTGCTTATAGCATAGAAAGCTCCTCACCTTTCTGCCATATTCTCGGTCAGAAGGGTGACGACATGTATTTTGATAGTAAAGTGTCAGCGTTTCCATTGTCAGCGTAGAGTAAACTCAGTCTCACATCAGTCCTGGCAGAACTGTGACTTTTCTGTACATGCCTCATTAGGTTGTGACCTGGGCCCCACTGGGTGTTCTATTAGATGGAACTGGGACCCTTATTCTGGAAGTAAAGCAGATGCTAAATGAAGCTGACCAATGACATATAGCATATGTAGCCTGATCTAAATGCGTGGAACTCTATCTCCATGCCGCCTAAAAGCCTTCTTCCCAGAATGCATTTGATAACAGGGAGAATTTACTCAACAATTTGCCACTTGTACGTACGAATTTTAACACGTAATTATTTGCTCAAACTGTATAGCGTAAATTGCAGGACGAATTACGGCGAATAGTGACTGAACTGAAAGGGATATGGAAGGCAGAGGTCTTGCCCTAGTGTGAGGAGGAATTTAAGCAGACGTAACATGACGTCAGCTGGACCCTTGTGCGTGTACGTTGGATCACAACACATTTGGCTTTGCGGCACGAGGCCGTTGGTTGAAGTCGTAATTAATTGCAGTGTTTATTTAGTACGAACAGAAGTGACATTACTCGATTCTGACGGTATGTCAAGGAGCCGGGAAGCTCAGTCAGTATAGGGACTGGGCGACCAACGAATCTTTGTCTGAGTCCCTGCAGGGCGAGAGATTTTTTTCAGCTGCAAAGCCCTCAGGTGGACTCCGCGGACCACTCAGACCCCTGTTCAGTAGGCACCGAAGGCACTTTGTCCGGGAAGAAGCGGTCGAGCCGTCCATCCTATGAGTGGAGCTATACCACCACTTCCCTATATGCCTTTATGCAATACAAAGTTACAATCTGAACTGAACGTACTTCGTACGTCTATGCTGTGTATGTTACGTCTGTTTCGGATTGTATAGTTAGTTTGTGCCAAGTTGGATGCCCTTTAGGAAGTAAAAGAAAAGAAAGCCTTATGTGGCCACCCTGTCTTTCTATGACCTACCATCAGCGACTAGAAGGTTGGTAGTATTTTTATGAAATTCGATGTAAGGATTCTTTACGAAAAGTCATCGAGAAAACGTGATTTTCGTTAATGTCAGCTCAGTGACAGTTCTACTTCTCAGTGACAATTGTACTTTACTTAAAGACGTAAATTAAATTTAGCCCTACTTGTTACATTTTTATCCGATTACAGATTTGGTAGCGAAATATTTACCAAAGTATTTAAGCGACTGTGACTTTTGTGAAAATCGATGCAATGAAAACCGTACTTTATTTAGGGCGTAAATGGATTTCACCTGTACCCCCCACAGTTATTGTCCGACTTGCGTGAAATTAGCCATGAGATCTGCTGATCACATGTCTCTGTCACGCAAATGAGCTCAGGGAAGGCTGTACTTTTCTTATGGCGCATATGAAGTTACACGTGTACCGTGAAAATGTTATGGCATTTTTAAAGTAAAGAACGCCTTTGTAAATTCTGTATAGCTACTACGTCACAGAGTACGTCATTTACAAACATATTTTCTGGGAGATGTCATTGCCTTAAAGTTCAAGGGGATGTCGGAGAATAAAACTTTACGGAAACACGGATGATACGGTGAAATTTCACCTTAATTTTGTAAGTCACAAAAAATTCTAGTTTCAGCATAGCAGATAATATTACAGGATGTGAGAAGTCAATTTAAATGTAAGGCTAATCAGTCCCTAACACTTCACACTAACACTTTTGTATAAAAATTAATTTGGTGTTGACAAGTTTACACCTCAAGGTATAGTGGTAGAATTTGATATCGTTTGATTTGGACGACCTTCTGGTTTTGTAAAAGGCTAATTTATAAAAAGTTAAAATTCGAATTCTTAAGGAAGGTCTTGATGGATTCATTAAGAAATTACTATTTAAAAGTAACACTTCCTTAAGTTTATCCTGTTTGGCCGAAGAACGGTGCATTCCCGTAGTTGATTTTATCGGGCTATTAGATCCACCAATACGAATACGTGGGTACATAACTGTAATTTCAAGGACAATACTTGGCCCTTCAAAGCACAATTGCTGCTTTACGTACCACAAGGTTTAAGAAAAAAAAATTCTACTTTCTGCTCACATGCCTTATTTACGAGTTTTGTTGGTATACCAAAACAAAGAGCGATCACTTCTGTACGCAGAATTAACTGGTTTGGTTTTGCAACCATGGTCAGTGTATTCAGTGCGTGGTACGGAATGAATTTTGAAATATAATTCAGGTTATTTTTAGTCTTAAATGTTTAAAGTTCCACCTGTAAGCCCGTATGATATCAAAATTCCTTACATTAACAATTTCTGTTGGTATTTTTTATCCTAATCTTCTTTCTGCACATACCAAATTCACGATTGCTCTCCCTGCAGGCATTGCAGGATTTCCCAACAGCAAACCGGAATATTTGTAACTTTAGTTCGACTCGTTTTACCTTCTAGTTCCGTGATGTCCTTCTGCCCACAGTTAACAGCGCCCAGACACCTGATGTTAATAAAACTGTATGGTAGACCTACACAACATCACAAGATGTTTTCAGATTTAGGTATTTTGGTGAGATTTAAGCGGCAAGTTGCTGACTGACATTTCCTGATTAATTTCTTTTGATTGCCCATCCCGTTGTGCTTGTGTATATAATTATCACTGTTTCCAAACTATGTTGTTTTCTATATAGTTTGGAAATATTCATACCCTGCTTAACTTTTACATGTATTTGTGACAACATAAGCAGGGTTTATTGTACTGTGAATATTAAAATTTCTGACATTAATTCGGTTCAGTTCCTGTTTAGACCGGCATCACTTAGACTCAGAATACAGTCTAGAATTCGTCTCAAGTTTCATATGTGAGAATGACGGCTTGAATGAGAGTTGCTGGGAGGCATAAAGAACACATTATAGTGTCCTACACAGTAGGCTGTGACAATAAACCTTACCGATTCTTTGGAATCGCTAAAGTAACGTTGCCATTTACGTAGTTCACATGTCTCCTAATCTGGCCCCAAACCTGACGAAAGCTAGAGACTTTATCACCTTGCGTACGCCTACATCTGTACTGCAGACAGGTATTATGTGTAAAGGCAGCAGTAATTTATAGCGCTTTGCGGCTACAGTGTAGTAAAATGAAGGTACACAAATTTAATTACGTTTATATATTAAAATATTTTAGCC
The DNA here is from genome assembly GCA_013340265.1 of Coptotermes formosanus. Classification (NCBI taxonomy): domain Eukaryota; kingdom Metazoa; phylum Arthropoda; class Insecta; order Blattodea; family Rhinotermitidae; genus Coptotermes; species Coptotermes formosanus. Next base: position 13,539 of record BLKM01008459.1, read on the forward strand.
CAGTGGTTAATAAATATACCCTCACGCTTAACGTTCAAAAAGTCTACTTCTGTACACATGGTGTATTTATGAGTTCTCATAAGCTTCAGAACAAGCGAGTATTTCCCTATACAAACTTAACTGATTGGTTTTTATAAACCACACAGCGTGTATTTACTGTGCGGTACGAACTGAATTTTGAAACGTAAGGTGGAATAATTTTCGCCTTTAAAGGGTTAAATAATATTTTAGGTACTGGAATATGGCATAAAATTAATTTTGAAGCGTTAATTTCTGTAATGGACGCAATGTCGACTTTCATTGGTATAACCAATGGGGGAATAATTCTCTCTAGACGCAGAGCGGACAAACAGGCGGAAACTAATAAGTGTCAAAGCACTGTTACAAATGGAGTGCAAGATTTCTTCAAGCCAGAGAGGATATTTCCGCATGCGTGCATTAGATAAAAATCAAATACAGGCAAAACTGTGAATTTTCCAATTAGTATAATTTTGAATTCAATTTCGGGCATGCACAGTTCTTTGTTTCACCCGCTCGCCACGGTGAGGCACAGGAAGTGAGCGGGACCTGGAAAGAAAAATATTAGTATGTGTTCTCTAAAAAAAGTACGAAACACAAATTGCAAGTACATAATTTACAAAATAAACAAAAATCTTACCTTTATATGTTTCTCCTCTCTTCTGTTATAAATCTTCGAATTAAATTAAAATGTCTGATTCAAACCGTCGTACGTTTTAATAACCGTGATCACGGAAGGCATATAACTGTGTGCACCCTTCGTTCATTGCAGTTGTACATATTAAAATGGACAATTCAATGAAACTGAAAATACCGAGTTATGAGCCGTCTGGTGCAAGGCATTAAAACAAAAGGCGCAAAGAAGTCAAAATTGTCATCTTGAATCCCGTACTGATAAATCGTCCGCAAAAAGAAATATCGGCGACTTCTTCAGTTAAAACTATAAATCATAATGTTTCGCGCTCAAACGACGCTCCATTCACTTCGAAAACAAAACGAAAATGTACGCGGCCTCATCAAAGATTCTCTTACTTAGCTTAATCATTGAAATCATGCGTCATTAGAGACCGAACGTAACATGTAACGTAACACAGCCAGGCGGCTGGTGAGATAAACACCCGACGCTAAAAAATTCGGTGTAGTTCCGACACATCCATTTGATTAACACGCATGAATCATTTTGTCAGTTAAATTCTTTTTACGTATAACCTTAATTACGACGCAATATGTCTCCTTTCATCGACATGTGAAGTGTAAATAGTGTTCATGTGCGTATCTCCAAGTTACACGTCCTAACAAAGTGAAAGACACGCTTTTCACTGCTGTCATGAACCTTTCGTTGTTAGCAGTCGGTGTTGAAGACTCAGCTTTCATTGTTGGTCGTTGATGTAGCAGACTCGGCTTTCATTGTTGGCAGTCGATGTCGAAGACCTACCTTTCGTTGTTCGAAACCGATGACTCTTCTAACCTTGTGTTTATTTTGTACAATAGATTCAAAACACTTTCACAAAAAATATAAAATATGTCCTTTACAAATTTCACTATCCATTTTATATTTCTATCAGATTCAAACACTTGTCTTTCAGCACTTAAGTGAAAGTAGTATCAAAGCAGAATTAAGTTCTGCTTTACTGAATCTTTGCCATTGCAATGCGAGTTATTCACAGGGAGAATATATTAAAGCTTCTTTTTTATCTCTCTCCCTCCCGCACTGATATCATTGGTTGTGCCGACCGAACCCTGCCAAGTTAACACCCTGCGGTAAAAAAAACACACACACACACAGAAATACTTAAAACTAAACCCTCCTAACAGAACGGCCCTACTGTCACATGGTGCTAATTCACGCGACCTATCCAGAAATCCTAACGGGGGCACCTAACGGGGAGGGCAGGGAGGACAAAACTTACAAACTAAGTAAAAAAAAATCCCATCCACAGGGCTGTCAACCCGGCCTTAAC
>BLKM01008460.1:0-28812 GCA_013340265.1 Coptotermes formosanus
TATCGCAGAGGACGCAGTGACTTTTCTCCATACAGCATTCAATGATTGGTTTTTAACCGAAACGGTGAGTGTTTCCTGCGCGGTACGAACTTGGCCTTCGAATAAAACAGATAAGTCTTCGTCGTTAAAAGGTTAAAGTCTGTCTTTAATGGAAATGCTCTTTCATGCTGTTGAATATGTGGGGTCTTCAAAAAGTTGGGCACTTTTTCCCCAGACGTGTTTTCTTTACCTTTCGGACATCACAAATGTACTACAAGCATGAATCAAATCGTACCTTCCTATTGTACTTCTAACTACAGACTACACACGCCACGCAAAGCAGGCACTACGTCGCTTCTCCCAGTCTGTAGAACACACGCACTTGCTGTGCGTGTTAGTGTAGTCGTAACGCTCCGACACTTGCAGTTCATTCGTGACGTTGGCCTACTCAGTTCATAACTCGGTCTGGTTAACACGTGTTCATACTTTTATTAGGTCTTTACAGCCAAATACAGAGACAGTACCTTCAAACAGGCCAGGACCGCCTCCAGAAATTACGTTAACATTCATAAACTTATTCCTCATTTAATTCGATTCCGTATGCACCAAATACAATTAGAGCAATGATCTATCACCCGCTTGCACAGACGGCATACTCTGTTGTTTCCTTCTGCCATTGCCGTGATAGAAATATTACCCATGCCATCACTGTTCCGCCCCGCACGTAGCGGTACAGGGATAGGAGGGGAGCAGCCGACCATGATGCTTTGCGAACCGAATGGCGGTCTCTAGCCCGACGGGCAGTTCGAAAGTCCACGGCGCCAAACGTGCCAGTGAGCGCATCTATATTTTCATTGTATTTTACGCGGTTTATTTCATCATGACAGTGGTTTTGAAATGACGTATCATATTTTGAACACGAAGGCGTTAAACTGATCTAATATATAATAGTATTCTGCTGAGAATGGTATGTACCACAACTGCACGTAGAAGTGCCAAGTTTTACTTTTTGGTGTCTTCTTCAATTTACATTACGTTTCGTCACACACTCACTAATCTGTATTACTTAACCCTTTAAAGACGAAGTGTATCTGCTTTATATAAGGACTCAGTGCGTACCGCGCTGCAAACACTCTCCACTTCGGTTATAAAAACCAGTCTCTTAGTGTTTTATAAGGCAAAAGTTGCTGTTTGTTCTGAGATCCGTACAAAACACATAAACGCAATGTGCGAACCATGTAGAATTTTTTAATGTTAAACCTGGTCGTATGTAAAGTTACCACTAGGCTTTAAAAGGTTAAACATGTCGAAACGCGTGCCCATTGCACCTAGAACGTACTAATATAGAAATGTTGAAGGTAACAGCATAGAATGTACCATAAATTACAGAAATATTATACATGGTTATAACAATTTTTACTGCCATGTTTGACTGCGTTTGTGGATGTCTGTAGTGTGAAGTGATATGTCTGCCACCTTAACAGCATCAAAGCAAAATCCACAAAGAACAGAATTATGACACACAAATGTGTTTTGCACAGAAAATAACTAAAAAGTGTTTTAGTCCAACACGAAGGGGTTTGTAGGTAGGAATAAGGGCTGGAATATACACCTGCTGTAAACCACTTAGGTACATACCAAAAAACCACTAAATTCAGTGTTCCTAGGAACTGGAATAGCTCAGCCAGTGCAGTGACTCCACAGTGCCCCCAGCCTCCTGCTCATGGGGTAACATGGGCACTTTCCCTGATGGCAAGGCGGCCAGGGCATGGTGTTATTCACTTACCTCCATCAAGGACCCAGGTTACGAATATATGGAGCTATACCTCCACTCACCATACATCTTCATGGCATGGTACTTAATTATGCACAGCAAAAACTTTACACTCTAAATGTAATGCTTAGAGGTAAAGTTCTTAACAGCACAAAATGACAGGTGTAGTACACCATATGAATTAAAATTCAAATATTTTGTTTGTTTAACACACTAACACTGAATAGCAGTAAAACCTCTAGGTTAATGGGTTGACAAACAGAAGTTTCTAACTTGGTTGTTCAGTTATACTCTCTAAGTCGGCCACCTAATACATCTTAGGTAAAGTTACAAATATACATAAAATCTGCTCATTTAAGCACCATGTTTTGAAGATGTATGATGGACAGAAGTACACGTCTGAGCAAATTGAATCTCACTGCTAGACTGAGGCAGATGATTGGCTTCAAGACCCATCCACTCTACCCAATACCTACAAAGGCTGGGTGAGATCCAAAGCCAGTATGTTTACCTGCAGAATAAAACCGCAAATTGTGTACAGCGTGAGGCTGTACACAGATCTTACCAAGGCTTCCTTTACTTTCAAAATCCCATACGGTCTCCCAGTACATGGGGAGCCTACACATAAACCTTTACTCCCAAAAGAAAAGTACTGTCAACCAGTGCCAATTTTCACTAAACTCAAGAATGTTCAACTGCATTACATGCACAGATCTTATACTGAACTTAATCAAAGCTGGACCATAAAAGTGGAAATTACAGGTAGAAATTGATTTGTGACCTTTGGAAAGTATTGCTTCCAATGTGTCAGTTTTCATGAAACTCAAAATCACTCAAATAAGTGTTCTGGACATCTCCTGTTCCAAATTTTAGTCAAATCTAATGAAACTAGAAAACAGAGCAATATTTCATGTATGCTCTTAAGTAAAGCATGACTTTCTCTGCACCCATTCTGATGAAGCCCAAATTAATAAGGTGCACTATGTGGATATCTTAAGTTCTAAATTTCACCAAAATCAGTCCAGAAATGTGGAAAATCCAGGTAGAAATTCATTTATGCTCATATGTAAAGTATACCACCACTGAGCCGATTTTCAAGAAACTCATATTTGTTCGACAGCCTTTTGCAAAGGACTCATATACCGAATTTGATGAAAATCCATCAGACAGTTTAGCCACTGATACTAGGTCACAGACAGACAGATGGACCATCTCCATATAAGTGCATTTTTCTTTTACTTAATAAAGAATGCCCAGCATTCTCTGCTGCTGCCAGAAATTTGATCCTGATCCTTCCATTATACAGCCTGTAGCCTATTCACTACAACAAATTAGCTGTCCCATCTCACACACATAAAATAATAAATGCTTCATACAACATTATGGTTACAAATATAGGCATGGTAATCACACACATGCACTTGTTGTACGAATTCAATGCCAGAGATGCAATTACCAACCGACCCACATTCACCAAAACCCCTTGCATCACTGTTATAGCTACTCCTGTACCTGTTTTGCATTCCGGTGTGATGTGGTGTGGTGGTTATCCTCCCTGCTTCATACAATAGAGATGGCTGGCACAGTCTTCATAGGAAGTGAGTTTTCTTGCTTCCTGTAAGCAGATACTTTAAAATAAAAGTTTGCCACTTCCTCCAGTACTTTTTGTAGTTTTTAATTCATTCTCAAACATCATATTTCTCACTAAGTTCTAAATCAAAGATGCAGTTCGTAATCTGTCCGTGCAAGCTGGGGTGTCTCACCAAGCAGCAAGAAATTCTGCATATTTTGACTGCAAAGTTCACTGCAACTTCACAAGTAGAAACATGAGACTTCTAGACACTGTGACTGTTACTGTAGTCATAATAAATCTTAAAACAGTTTCATAATACTGCATAACATGTTCACATTACTGCCATTAATGGTCACCATAAGAATAATACAGGAGATACAAAACAAAGAAAAGATGAAACATGTGCCATCCCAGGTGATCACTTGGCTTGCCTCAGCTGTCCGTCTAGCCTGGCATCAGCTACCAACTCCGAAATGAAAGTTTCTGCACTGAAGGCCACATAAATCAAAGTGCACAAAATTTCTTCTCCTCTTCTTCCTACCGAATGGGATTTCTGGAATGAAATGTATGGGGCTTGTTATGTTAATGCTGTGTTGCTCATATTGTGGTGGTGGTGGTGGCGGCGGCGGCGGCGGCGGCGGCGGTGGTGGTGGTAGCGGCGGCGGCGGTGGAGGTGGTGGCAGGGGCGATAGCGGTTAGAAACAATGCTGTATTCTGATATTTGTTATGACAATGTTGGTTTGGTAAGTTGGTGTGATCAGTGTTGGTTGTAGTGTGAGTGACAATGGTAGACTTTATATAGATTAAATAAGAGCAGAGGCTATGACAAGCATGGGCTCACCCAAGGGGTGGAAAGCGGTTGCCTGGATGCTGCCCTGCCACCCCCCAAACAAAACAAAACTTTAAAAACACAGAATTTATAGACATGAAGATATAAAGTGTTCTACGTGATTTACCCTTGAGGCCAAATAAGACACTCAAACCAGCTGATGGCTAGTACAGTAGAATTTTGAAAAATAAAATAAAAACTCTTCACGCATATTAGATGAATTAGGAAAATGAAGACAGTGAGAACTTCCAACTTAAATTACGTGAGCAAGCCATGGAAAATGCAGTTATATTTGTATGTACATAACTGCAGTTTCAATGTTATGTTACAGAGATACTTACACCATGATTTTAATAACATGGTTTTTAAAACAGAACATAAATTAGACAAAAACAAGATTTTAAAATAAAACATAAACTACTTATAGCATCTCGGTCAGCAACCCTGGAGAAAACTCCTGGGTGTGTAACTCACAACAAGCAATGTGACTCACTCTGTAGTGAATCTGCAGTTTTTTGTAATTAAATTTATCTGGGCTCGAAATATTATTGATGGGGTAGCAATTTTGCGCTCACATTTTACATAACCAGCAGCTATGGGCAGAAATCTCACTGCGGTTCTTCTCCCTAACTTTAATTACATTACATCACAGTGTTCAATAGCACCTTTAATCACAGTACTACAGGTCTTCAGTCAAAAGGAATTTTAATAACTAATAAACAGTTAATTCCAAAAAGGTAATAAATACGTAACTGAAACAGTTTCGGAACATGCCATATATGGTTAATGCAGTGTGACGGCACAAGCCTTGGTTGAGACCCCCGGTTATGTTTGTGAGAGCGAGTGCTCAGAACAAGGGGGCAAGTGCCACTATTTTGCCTCAGTGCGACGGTGGACAGGGGAAGAAAGGGAGAGAGCCAGTCACTAGCAGGTAGTCACTGGGGAACAATCACGGAATAAGGAATGTAACAGGGACAGAGAAATAAGTTGAAAAGTGTTTGAAATTGTGTATATGTGGGTGTTCTTTTACTTCATCGCACTTGGCCAGACACTCCACTATTTGTCCTTGAGGTCGTGATCTCCGATGAGCTAATTAACTCTGCAACTGAAGCCGGACCAAATCGATCACAAGCCAGTCGGTTACAACAGTATTACTTCAAACACTTCAGTATGTCATAAATAAAAAGCCATTTAGTAACTAAAAATTATTTGTTGCATCCATACCTGTATTTTTTGTGGTACTAACATAAAAATGTGGCCCATGCTTGTAAAAAACGAACTGTTTAAAGTGTATTACTTAAGGGTATAGTCAACTCTTCACATTAAACAACCCTGGCAAGAAATAAAGTACTACACATTTTGCAGGTGTCATTTAAGAACAACCTGTGTTACAGGTGACTGACTGCCCATGGAGTTGCTGGTTATTCAAACTGACTCCCACATGCAGCTCTCACCAAGAGGTAGGAAAACGACAACTTTCCTTTGTTACCGCAGAACCAGGGCTGCGTAACAAACCATGCCAGCGCGCCCATGGCCAGTACTGCAGTGAGACAATCTACTTCAGAGTGTTGCTGCTAATGCCCAGGATACTCAGGGGTTATCATGTTCAATGAATTCTCTTATCTATATGCTGCTGCAAATGTGCCACAACATCTATCTCCTATCAAAGAAACGTGCAAGCACACACAAAGTAAGTTTCCCAACATGTGTACCTCTGAAGTAACTGGTGTTCATATGTTTATTAATTTTTTGTTACAAATGGCTGAACTACTGACAACCTACACACATGGGCCCTACTCTGTGATGTGAATTATTGTGAATAGGACACATGAAGGAGTAGCCAAACAAAACAATAAAACGCCTATGCACTCAATGCAGTTTGATGAACATATCTGAATGACCTTGCAGTTCACCATTAATACTGTATGTGTAGGTTTTACAGGGACAACAGGAAGAGGAAGAAGGGAACAAATGACAGTAGAAGTTCAACAATGACAAGGAACACGACACAGGCTGCGTACAGTGATATCATGTGAGATTTGATAAGTGAAAGTGAAAGTGAAAAGTGAACATTTACAGTGAAAGTGAAAGTGGGAAATATGACTAGTGACAGACATTTGCGAGTGTACTGTTAAGAACAATATGTGTTACTGGATACTGACTGCCCCCCGGAGTTGTGGTTGCTGGAACTGACTCGCACATGCAGCTCTCAACTGAAGGTAGGAAAGCCACAAGTTTTCTTTGGTACCACAGAACCAGGGCTGCGTAACAAACCATGCCAGACGCGGATGGACAGTACTGCAGCATGTGTGACAGTCTACTTCAGAGTATGGCTGCTAATGCCCTAGGATACTCCGAGGTTCCTCTTTGTGTCCACTTGCTCTGAGTATTGCTGCTAATGCCCAGGATACTCAAAGGTTAATTCCCATTTTCTAAATTGCCTGAGTAATTCTGCTAATGCCCATGATACTCGGGGGTCATCATGTTCCATACATTCTCTTATCTAGATGTTGCTGCAAATGTGCCACAACATGTATCTCCTTGCCCCCCGTCCCCGTCCCTCACTTCAGCTCAAAATTACACTGTACCTGAAAATTTACTACTGAAATCAGCAAAACTGGTTCCCTGCATACATTCTGCATCCATCTACTATGAGGTTTGAGGGTGTTAACCAGCACTGATATAGTCCAGCCAAGTCCCCAGTTGAACTGTGTCTCTGGTGGCATAACACTCTGCAACTTCTTTAGCTCACAGTCAAATCCTACTCCATTCCACATGCGAATGTTCACAGTGTTTGAACACTTGACTACAATTTCTGCTTTACCAGGAGAATTGATCTGTATTCTGACTGCATGATCATCTCCTGCAGCTGGCATGGAGCTACAAGTGCCAGGCTGTGGTACGCAAGTTGCAGCTACCCCAAAATGCGCCATAATATTTGTGTCCTCTCTTCCAGGAGTGTTTATTTCATGTATTTTATTGTGTCGGTAATTTTGTTGTTGTGGGACAGCTGAACCTTGTGTGGCAGGAATCTTGACTGCCTGAATGACCAACAGACCACCAATAACACAAACCTTCGCTGCGTCAGTGATACTCTTTGAATCATATTAACCACACATTTCATCAATACCGAAACATTATTATTATTATTATTACACGCAACGTTCACACACTTGCAATAACGAAAAAAATCGCCGTACGTTGTGTTACTTAGACAGTAGAACCGCCCAGTATGTATATGTGTGTACACACACACATATTGCAGCACCAAAATCGGAACGCACTCCACACGACCCACGTTAACGTTCGAACATCCAGCGCAGTTCGCATCACGTGATTGAACTAGCCCGCAAACGTACCTTTCCCTGCCATCTATTGGGAACCACACACAGCCACTGAGCACCGGTTATTAGTAACGCATACAGATTCCGCTTGGAGCGCCATAAGCCGTTGTTTCCCGGGGTGCGTTTAACTTGCATTGGGGTGGCTTGAACAGAAAATGGGTGTGTATACATCACTGATCCATGGCATGCGTATTCACGGAAACTGTGCTGCTACTTACCAGCGTTCATTAAATTATTTCCCGCAACGCTTGCCGAACTCGTTTGATAAACTGCATGTGACAACACTTCCCGACCTTGTTTATTTGAAATAATTTTACAAATCATTTATCTAAGTCGTCTGTACGTGGAACCGTCCATAAACAACGTCTATTTCGTAAGTTATGTGCACACAATATTCTGATACAGCTGACTGCGTCGCACAAGACAAAATGCATGGGTTGTTCTGAGGTCACGCATTAGTGAAACAATAGCGACAAGGAATGGGGTCTTCTGGAAAGTCACGCAGTGTAGGCTGTCCAATGATGAAATTCGGAACAGGATTGTGACGAGAGGCAAGACGCGCAGGAATGGGAAATAGATTCGGTGACGTGGAGGTATTCTAAGTTCCCTGCACCTGAACGTATGGAAGACCATACTTTTCGCAAGGCAGGTCATGACAGATGTCCTCTCGTTTCATCAACGCTTTCTTTATTTACTTTATGCAACGTGGTTCAACAATCACTGCTGAACCCAACTGTATAACAATGAAAACCTGGAAGTCATCTATTCTCCACAAACGTCCAAGTTAAAGAATGCAGCCCTGCCTGCCTGTGCTGTTTAACACTCACACGCATAATCTTGCCAATATCAGTAACTGACATTAGAGTTTTATTTCAGCAATAAAAGTTAAATAATAATGATAGTAACACTAATTAAGAATTGAGTACGGCGTGCCAACCCCAGTGGCCGCGCAGTCTAAGGCGTAGGTCTACGGCCGAGAGCTTGCTGGGATCGTGGGTTCGAATCCCACCGAGGGCATGGAAGTTTGTCTCTTGTGAGTGTTTGTGTTGTGAGGTAGAGGTCTCTGCGACGGGCCGATCCCTCGTCCAGAGGAGCCCTACCTACTGTGGTGTGTGTCTGAGTGTGATCAAGTGAAAATAAACAACCTCGACATCTTCTGTGAGTGGGTAGAAGAGGGAAGGACTGCGTAGATTACGGCGTCATATCTGCCGTTTAATAAAGAGTTAGACATGAAGTACCTGGGCATCGCGGTAAATTATCGATACAAAATTGCATTTTAATTTTACATCATTCATAATCCGTGCGTTATTTGAACATATACGGTAATGGTACCAACAAACGCACACAATTATGCTGAAATTAGTTTAGACCTACATACACAGTGAACTACTGCATGTTTTGGCCAGACATGTGGCCATCTTCAGGGATGTAAAATATAAAGGTTAAAAACGTTAGAAGTATAAAATGAAATTATGAACGTACCAGAACCAGTCTGTAGGTGTAATTACAATCATAAAAACCAATACTTCAAAAATACATAAATATATGCTACACAGTAAGAATGTGTTGATTTTTGATTGGATGGTGCATGTAGAAGATTTTCTTAGTAATTAACCATCCAAGAAAAAGTATTAGGACTTGAATAGTACAGTGAATTGCACGGTACACTGTGGTTTACCGTAATATTCGCTTGTGTGCGTTTGTTGGTACTATTATTGTAGACATCGCATTTTAATATTATCCGCAAATATATTTTTCTCCTGCCAGCTAGCGTTTTTTCAAGAGCTTTTTCCCCACTTTAAATGTATGTGCCAAAATATATTTTTCTTCATCCAACTTACGCGCACAGCCCAACATAAACCTCCATTTTAGTATTTTAGCAACGTGATCTTTGTATACGTATCCAAAGACTGTGTGTTTTTGTCCGTCATCTGAAAGTGCTGAAAACGTACCCACACTTGTGTTTTTCACAGCTGAAATTTGTCCTCTGCCCTCGAGTTCAAACCAGCACGTGTAATACTAACAGTGTATTGCCTGCGGGTTGGCGAGGTGCAAGGAAGGGGATATTGGTGGACATCTTGTTAGACAGCAATTAACGCTGTGCCACCCCCCCCCTACCCCCAGGACCAATAAAATAACGTTAGTGTCGGGGCATCGCCCTAAACGTGTATTCGGTTCGTATATCACAAGTGCGTTACCGCTCCTAGATGCTTGCAGACACGTACCTTCGTCTGTCTAATTCTAAGCAGTTTAGAGTTGGTAATGATGTAATGAATAATACCTCAGCAAAAGTTGCCTTCAATGTGCAAGATACCCCATTTTCCCCTATTGAAATAGGCCACGAACCTCCCCTTTATAAATTCTTACATGTTCAATATTTATAATAATTTTTTTCCCCCCACCTCATTCGTTAACCCACGGATATTCCGTTAGTTAGAAGGTAATGAATGTGGGGTAACACTTCATCGTTTTTTTTTATCTCCAGCAACCCTGCGCAGTAGAGTTTAAGAGTTGCCTCCCAGCTCAGCCCTGTATACAAACCCTCTGTAGTTGCAAATTACGTGTTCTTTATTTTTTAAGTTTCTGTGTAAGTTCCTCACGTCGTAGCGATTTTCCGTTTCTACATACGAAATGAAACTGTGTTGTGGGCAAGTTTTATCAAAAGTATGTAAAGTTGCTTCGATGTGTTTATTTGCAGGCTGTTGTCTTCTCTTGAGTGGGACTGCATTAATGACTTCCTTTATTAAGTATTGTCTTCGGGTTTCTGCTTCCTGTTTCTCACCTCTTCATAACACTCGCTGCCGTCGAACAGTAACATCTACACTAAACCAGTAGGTCTGTAACGGCGGCCCAGGAAAACAGAATAATTTTCACAACCTTTCAGGACGTTCGTGAAAACGTAATAAATTTTGGTTTCCTATGTAGCGTATGCGAACACCATCTAACGTTAATATAAAGTACATCATTGCACTATATTTTTATTTTCGGTTATTTTTATATATAGCCGCCATCTACTCCCAAGATATTTTCGGCGAAGAAAAACATGTTCATCGTACTTTTCTTGGCCTATGTTCATTGATAAAGGTGACTAATTTTTCACTCTAACTAGGAATGTGAATTACCGTGTTAACACTTTGAAACCTAGGGGTTGGTGTATGTAGCGCCAGGTTTGAAAGAAACAACGTCACCTATTTTTATGCATAAAGTGTAATTATGTCTTTCGCGAGGTCCTCCCAAAAAGCTGCCATTATTTCTGGGTACATATTTAACAGATCGGCACTGATAATAGAAGCAAAACATGTTCTCTTTGAGGTATGAACTGAATAATCTCATGAACAAACACGCATTTTACTTGTTAAAAGTTTAACTGAAGGTAAGGCTATCACTGTACAGGCCTAGATAGACGCTTAGTGCTCGGGGAGGTTGAGGCACCCAGAATTTTCAGACATGCAACAGATGAAGGTGGTAAGGTTGTCAACCCCAAGTACCAACCGCCTTTACTCCCCAGGAGATATTCCTGGTACTCATTTCTGTTAGAGGCTGAGTCGATCCCAGGGCCATAGTGCGGCCGGAAATATTAAGTGAATGAAAAATACCAATGACGGCACCTGGAATCGAAACCGCTACTTTCCGCCAACGTGTGCCCGAAGAAAGAGTTAACTGCTCTTTGAAATACTTCTTCATACGCCGACTACTTAACAAAATGCAACAAAAATAATAGAGTTGCTTGTTCAAGAACAACTCTGAAACAACAGATATTATTCTGTGCTGTTGCATATTTGTAGCTTTCATTTCTGCGAAAAGAGTAAACTATAACATGGTAAATACTGAATAGGAGACTCAAGCACATTGATAAGCCGAAGAAGTATAAGGCAATGCATGTTTTTGTCGTGAAGGCAATGAACGCACATTTATAAGAGTTGAGTTATAGCCCCACGCTCTGTTAACCTTTTAAAGCCTAGCGGTAACTTTACGTACCACCAGGTTTAACATTAAAAAATTCTACGTGGTGCCCACATTGCGTTTATGTGTTCTGTACGGATCTCAGAACAAACAGCAACTTTTGCCTTATAAAACATTAAGAGACTGGTTTTTATAACCGAAGTGGAGAGTGTTTACAGCGCGGTACGCACTGAGTCCTTATATAAAACAGATACGCTGCGTCTTCAAAGGGTTAATGTCGGAACTAGATGGAGGAGTATGACCACCTTTACGGTCCAGCTGCTTTACCCCTTGGAAAGAGATCAAGTACGTATCCTATATGAAGCTGGGTGGTCCCCAGATACAATCTAGACGTTTCGGAGAAGAAAAGTGTCCGTGTCTTTGCCTGGAATCGAACAAGGATTCCTCAGTCGTTCAGCCTGTAGTCACTATACTAACTGCGCTAAGAAAATTATTTAAAAAATAAAGAATTTCGGAAATGGAATCTCTATTGCAGAATACCTTTCCATCTCATCATTTGTTAGGCCAATGCTTCTGTACAAATTCATGTTTATATTATGGAGACGACAAAAGAAGTGATGCTGCAACACACTACAATAACCGGTGGGTACGATGTGCTCCCGGGAAACATCGAAGTGTAAAAGCTACAAGCCGTAATATTGTAACGAATGCTCAGATCTCAGTAAACTAACGGCGCCTTATTACCAAATTCAGCGAATTCATTATCCTGTCTTGCTGAAGTTATACCTTACTAGTGCTTACTGAAGACTGAGACTGCAGAATGCTTTATTACGTATTGCGTCTTGCGGCTTTTGTTTCCATAGTAAACTACAGAAATCTCGAAAGCACCTCTCAAGCAATATATAAATCCTTGTACAGTTCCACTGTTTGTTTACAGCAGTTCTTAGCGTTATATCGGGGGTGGCGGTAAATCGGAATGCTGTATAGCAAGGAATTTTTTTACACTCTTTTATAAAGGCTAATAGACGCTTTCGCAATCGCGCCTAAGAAAGTAAAACATGACCTAGACCGAAATTATAGACGGCACATATTCTTTCAATAAATGTAAAGTGGTTACAAGGGAAAAATCTTTAACTTAGAACAAAGTAGGGACAAAACGGAATCACAAAGTTTTATTTTCAAACGTTCCAAATATTTCTAAGAAGTAGGAAAAAGCTACATAATGTGTGGCAGAATAATATTGTAAATCTGGTTAAATAAACTGGGAGGTTAATCATGCGAGCTTGAAGTTTCTGAACTGAACACTAAACACAGCAACACAGCCCGAGCAAAGTGCGGAATGCAACCTCACCATTAAGCAGCGAAAAAAGAAGAAGAGGTCTCATCTCCTCTGGGATATTCCGCAGTATAGAGTGGTAATTCTGTACCGACGTTTCGGGACAATGTATCGTCACCATCTTCAAGGGTGAAGAAGTCCAAGCAGACTTCTTAATCCTTGAAAATGGGCCTGAGAGTTTGTCCCGAAACGTCCGTAGACTTACCACTCTACACTGCATAATATCCCATAAGGTTGCACATCTCATCTACTTTGCGGTGGAAGCCTGTAATCAAGTAAGGGAAAAGAAAGTTTTTAACCCTTTAAAGACTGACATGAACCTGAACTGTATATAAATACCGAGACCGTACCGCGCAGTAAACACATTTCCTCTCAGTTATAAAAACCACTCAGTTAATGCTGTATAGAGAAATAATCGCTGTTGGTTCTGAGATCCGTACAAAACACATAAATACACTACGTGGGCAGGACTAGAATTTTTGAAAGTCAAAACCTGCTGGTACATAAATTTAACTACTAGACGTCGGGGGTTTAAATGACTGCATCGTGAACTCGCGGAACTCTGAACAGTCTTGTTTCCCTTTCCTTTTGGCGATCTGTTAGTTACTTTATTGCAAACATTATCCCCTGCTAATAAATAACAAGTGAGTCGATAAAATCCCTCTTGTTCTTCGGAAGCAGGAAATGATGTTTCAACAGTGGTGTTGACTTAGCGGTCATGATTTATTGACTCCAACTTTCGAGACTTAGGCACTACCCAGTTCCATAACGATAACACTGAAGCGTGGAAACAATATTTATGCAGCTGTACAACGCAAATATAAGAACAAATTCTTAATGAAATATATTTCTATATATTGGCTAAGTAATGATAAGATGGTGTCTAGTCTAAATATCTATAAAAAAACTGAATGCTTGTAAATGAAAGTAGATAATAATCCACGAGGTCAACTGGTGAAAACAGGCCCCGTGTTCTGGAGATCCCACGTTAAAGTATTTTAACTGAAGTGTTCCTGGGTTTCTTCAGTCTCTCATTACTAAAACAGAATGGTACTTTTAACCTTTTAAAGCCTAGCGGTAACTTTACGTACCACCAGGTTTAACATTAAAAAATTCTACGTGGTGCCCACATTGCGTTTATGTGTTTTGTACGGATCTCAGAACAAACAGCAACTTTTGCCTTATAAAACATTAAGAGATTGGTTTTTATAACCGAAGTGGAGAGTGTTTACAGCGCGGTACGCACTGAGTCCTTACATAGAAAAGATACGCTTCGTCTTTAAAGGGTTAATTAAGGCACGGCCACTTACACATATTTCCAATTCATTATTACAAATTTCCGCCAGAGTAAAGGGATGCTCTCTTCCCAAAATAATCCGGACCGACGCTGGGACCCACATTATTTTCAAAATCAGTGCTCTTTCACTGGGATCAAAGCGGCCGGAGCATGAAACTAACTACTCACTTCCGTATAGTGCCGAAATTAAGAATGTATGCAGCCATGGCTCCACTCTTTCTCGTGCCTTCATGACGCAAGTAGGAAAGACTTTTCTTTTTGACGATTTTGGATTGTGTCTTAGACACAACTTAGCTTCGATAAGTGAATTAATTAAT
Organism: Coptotermes formosanus; assembly: GCA_013340265.1. Classification (NCBI taxonomy): domain Eukaryota; kingdom Metazoa; phylum Arthropoda; class Insecta; order Blattodea; family Rhinotermitidae; genus Coptotermes; species Coptotermes formosanus. Next base: position 14,353 of record BLKM01008460.1, read on the forward strand.
CAATTATTCATTAAGAGACCACTTGAAAAACCAAGGCGTAGATGGGAGGATAATATTAAAAAGGAACTTCAAGAAGTGAGAAAGGGTATGGCCTGGATTGATGTGGCTCAGGGCAGGGACAGGTGGCGGGCTCTTGTGAAAGCGGTAATGAACCTTCGGGTTCCACAAAATGCGGAGAATTTCTTGACTAGCTGAGGACCTGTTAGCTTCTCAAGAAGGACTGCTCCATGGAGTTATTTGGTTGGCTGGTTGGTTGGTTGGTTGGTTGGTTGGTTGGTTGGTTGGTTGGTTGGTTAGTTGGTTGGTTGGTTGGTTGGTTGGTTAGTTAGTTCATTAAACAAAACATGGATTACGTACACAAAAAATACACCCATGGTCCTTTCACTTGGGGAATCAACGTACTTGTATCCTTTCAATAAGCATCTGTTGGAGGGGGTCTGTATGCACAGGTCAATAAAATAAGGAAATTCCCTGCCTGTATTTAAACCCTTCCCTCCCCCCCTCCCCCATAAGTTTAACTCAATTTACTCTTTATTCTATGCTGCAGCTGCAAGGTCAAACCATGGCCTACTTTGAATTCTACGCTTTGATCTTGGCCGTCGTGATTTAAGGTTTCTGTCGGCTCCCCTTCTTGCGGCAAACATTAAACCCTTCCGAGCAGCAGTGACAAAACAATTAACTGACTTCAATTTACTACAGGATTTCATAAACTAGCTGCCTTCTATGGTGACTAAACGAGTTTCACGAAGCTAGCATTCTGTTGCGCCGCACTGCAGTTATTTATTGTCTAGCGCGAGTAGCCGTCTAAAGTGACATAGTGGTATATAAATGACAATAAAAACTTTTGTTCATCATGAAATACAAAGCCATTTATACTGGAAGGGAAACCAAGGCTGTGGAAGTTGTGAGATTTTGATAGCTGTGAAGCTGCGTGTTCTGTTTTTTTGGAATATGGCTGTGCCTCACAGGATAGTGGGATCGTGACATTTTGAGGGCACATCCTTAAGTATAATACGTACATGAACAGGGCGAAAATAAATTAGAATTTAATATAGTGTGATTTACAAATTATAAAACCAACACTTATTCTTAAATATTTAAACATTAATGACCTTTGCCTCTATTCTTTAACCTTTTAAAAGCTAGCGGTAATTTTACGTACCACCAGGTTTAAAAATTAAAAAATTCTACGTGGTGCCCAGATTGCGTTTATGTGTTTTGTACGGATCTCAGAACAAACAGCAACTTTTGCCTTATAAAACATTAAGAGACTGGTTTTTATACCCGAAGTAGCGGGTGTTTACAGCGCGGTACGCTCTGAGTCCTTATATAAAACAGATGCGCTTCGTCTTTAAAGGGTTAATTAAATACAAGAAGAAGATAATACCCTGAGAAGTTTTGTCAGGAAGAGCCTTGTATGTCGGTTTCCTTTGTAGGAATAATTAGATCTCGGTTGAAGATTATTCGTAAGTGATAAAGATATAACAAAGGTAAATTTGTCCCCGTCCATGCCATGAAAGTTTGTAGGGAAATTAGGATAATAGCTCTATTAATACCAAAATTATTTTAATCCCTTTAATTGGCATATTTTACATTACGTACTGCAAGCATACGAAAGCCTCTGTAATACGTACTGGGTAAATACTATGCTGGGCTTTGTGATAAACACTGGATAGTTTATTTCTTTTTATTTTACTGATTCCGTGAAGACCTGACATATTTTATCAATAGTCGTAAGGGTAAGAACCCGTCCTATCGCACGTTAACAGCTCAATAAATAGACACATGTCCCCGGAACATGCAAGTCCCCTGCAGTCGATAATGCGTTTGGTCTTGCAGCAAAGCATGATTTGTCAGTGAGATTCGGTTTTGAAACTTGATCTGCTGTTTGGACGTGGGAAAACACATATTTAGGATGATAAAAAAATACGTTGGTGTAAATGGATGTGGAATTTTGCATCTCGTCTTTAAAAAAAAAACATAAATTGTAGGAGTCTTAGAAGAGGGAGTTGAAGAATATGTTGGGAACGAAGAAATGGGAAGTAAGAAGATTATCTTAGATGAGGCTGACATGTTGTCCCGAAATGTCTGTACTTACCAACGCAGCGGAAAATGCCGAAAGATCGCAGACCACAACTACACTACGACGAAGACTTGAAAACTCGCAAAGTAACAGGGCGTTAATAAAAGTGCACAAGCGTCAGATTTAGAACATGTAATCTTCACTAAATATACTAGCCTGAACAACACAAACTACAGTGTATGAGGCGGCTGGAACGTGTGTCTCGGTTGGGAGGGACAAGAAATATACATCAAATTTTAGTAGGAAGATTTTGAAGATATTTGTGTAGATTGCAGGACTATATTTGTCTCTTAAAAGGCTGCGATAGAATGATGTATCATAGATTAATGCGAGTCGTTATGTCTATCAGTAGCAGGGTCTTGTGTACACGGTAATGAAAGTATGAATTTTACATAGTGCGAGAAACTTTATGACTGACTGAGCAAACAGGAGCTCGTTAAGGGGAACTTTGTTCCGTACAGGAAATCATGAAATTCTGGGAAAGACTTTGGATCTAAGAGATAGGAAGTGGAAAAAGAATAAAGAAAATCACGTACCGGAGAAACTGATACACTCCAGATTCACCTGCTGTTCTTATTAAGGAATCGACGTTGAGGCAGGGTATTTACCGACATGGATGAAAAAGACAGAAGCAGTTTTGTCTGTGAAGCATCACTGTATAGACTGAAGAATGTAGCCTGAGAGATTTGTGTTAAAGTAGACATTATAGAGTCAGAACATGAAGAACTGAACTTGATTAGTATAAAATTATACTTTGTATAAAATTCGATGTTTGACTTTGTGGTGACAGTGATAAAAATTCCCTATTCTATAAGAACTGAGTTAGAATTTTTTTTTTCGTTAGTTCCTAAAAACGCCTTCAGCCTGTCAGGTGTTTTATTCAGTGGAGACGTTTCTACTGCATTTTAATAGGAATTACTCACGTGTAGTTTTCCATACCGTTTACGTATGAATCAAATATATACTGTTCTATCAACTCGTACACAAATAAATTATACATTATATATAATGAGTCATATAACAGGTCCCTACAAGTTTCGATGTATATCACAACATCCTCAGGGGAGTCACATTAGAGCATTAGGAAAACAGCTGAAGCAAGCCGGTCTTTGCACTCACAGGTCTATGGAATCGTAGCTTTCAGTTTTTGTGTCATTATTGAATAATTTATACCGTATAAAATCACTGAGAATTAGTGTTGCAAATCCCATTATAAGACACTGTAGATCCGATCAAACACTAAAAGGATGTTGAAGTCACTGGAAGCGACGCAGGCCTGGATCTGTCTTTTCAATAGCAATGTGTTGTCCGAGTTTTCTTTTTCAGTTTCCGTTCCAGTGGATCACGTGTCATATTTAAAATTTAAAAATACTAAAACACATAAACTGAGGCACTGATAGTATGATGACTCCCCTGAGAATGATGTGATATACATCGAAATTTGTCGGGACCTGTTATATGACTCACTATGTATAATACATAATTTCTTTGTGTACGAGTTGGTAGAACAGTATATATATGAACTACTCGTTTCCCTACCTATACATCCCAGCTATCTCGTAATTCTCTACGTACATAATCTGAAAATACAAAAAACTGCCACGGGCTGGACGGTCTGGTTTTCGAATCCCAATAGAGAATGGAGATTTTTCTTCTCTCTGAAATGTCTAGACCAACACTGCGTCACAACAAGCCCCCTATTCGATGGATCCTGGGGTTCCTTCCTGGGAAAAAGTGGTAGGGTGATGAAGTTGACTGATCACCTGGATCTAGTGCTTGGATTAACCCTTTAAAGACGAAGCGTATCTGTTTTATATAAGGACTCAGTGCGTACCGCGCTGTAAACACTCTCCACTTCGGTTATAAGAACCAGTCTCTTAATATTTTATAAGGCAAAAGTTGCTGTTTGTTCTGAGATCCGTACAAAACACATAAACACAATGTGAACACCACGCAGAATTTTTGAATTTTAAACCAGGTGCCACGTAAAGTACCCGCTAGGCTTTAAAAGGTTAAGAACAAGTGGGCCTGTACTTCATCTCCCCCCTATATGCGTTCAAGGCGCAGACAGTGAAAATTTACGTTTAATTTTTAGGAATATAAAAATACCTTAAGTCCGTATTTACGTCTTATATTACTACGATAGTCATGACAATAATCAAAATATTCACAACAACTAGTCATTTTTCACTCTAAAGATTTCTCAAACTTTAGGAAATCTAGGTTCATGAAGATGCAGTCGAAAGCCAATATACAGAGTCTGCATTCCAACACTTCTTCTGTGGGAGCAGAAAATATCGTAGGTGTATACAGCGTGCGGGAAGAATGGCGAAAAAGTGTGTGGGTAAGGGTAGGAGAGTGCTAAGTGAAACAAAATGTCAAAAGCAACAAATAAGCTAAAAGGGACATTTTCTGATTTACCGTGATAAGAAATGGGAAGTATTCGCTTCCAGCAGCACGGAAATTTTTCGAATCCTACCCGTCCCCGTTTTTCGTGTGTGCCATTATTTCCACATTCGGCATATTTCGTAAATTAATTCAGTCAATATATAAACAAAATCACCAACCAATGCACCTTTTATTAACTACCACTTACTTCCCGACACATGTTTCGGCGTCTAATGTCGCCATCATCAGGGGATGCTTATTGTGAATAACACTGGACGTCCATCAGACGCCGAAACATATGTCGGGAAGTAAGTGGTAGTTAATAAAAAGTGGATTGGTTGGTGATTTTGTTTATATATTGAAAAATGCACGGTGAAGATAATTTAAAGCTAATTCAGTCAAGTTTAACCCTTTAAAGGCGAAGCGTATCTGTTTTATATAAGGACTCAGTGCGTACCGCGCTGTAAACACTCTCCACTTCGGTTATAAAAACCAGTCTCTTAATGTTTTATAAGGCAAAAGTTGCTGTTTGTTCTGAGATCCGTACAAAACACATAAACGCAATGTGGGCACCACGTAGAATTTTTTAATGTTAAACCTGGTGTTATGTAAAGTTACCGCTAGGCTTTAAAAGGTTAAGCAGAAGCGTTGCAGAACCTCTAGGTGGACTCCGAGTGACAACGTGCAAAAGAAAGCGCGGACAATGCAATTACGTGCAATGTCCTACGGATTGCGACATTCAGAAGAAACTAGTTCTCAGTACTGATTGAAGCAGTCTTTATCATATCATCATAAATCACACGCACCTAAAGCGTGGCTTTGTCCATTGCGGCTGCAAGGAAATAAATTAACTCAGCGGTAAGGGTTTGGGCTTTTTTTAAAAGAGGTATGGGTGCAAATATAGATCGGAATGCTAACTATGTCCACTCAAGGGGAAAAAATTTTCAGAAATCTAGAAACAATCTCAAAATTGTAGGTGCCAGGAGGGCGACATGAAACAAATTCTATAGCGAGGGCCCACAAATATTATATGCAACCGTTCAAAATTTAGTACCCTGGTATTTTTGCGCCCTTCTTCCGACTGATGAGTTTTGTTATTTCCCAGTTTGTCTAGCAAATGAACTGACGCAAGCCACGTCCATTTTCTCCCAAATTCTTCCAAGTTCAACGAATGTAACCACAGTGCCATAATTAATTGAATGTAAATTTTCACTGGATAAAAGGGAGTTAACATATCATCTAACCGTCCCCTAATTTAGATCTTCGCAGTTCAGTAGTTTGCATTATTGCTTCATACTCAACAGATTCGACAATAGAAATGTTAATATTTTTCAGCAATAGCGCCTGTCAGAAGTGATTATGCTTCAAAATCTAAATCAAACTATTCATTCTACACGCTAAGACGTGTTGTTCCCTATCATTCACATCTCCCATTTGAAGCTATACGATATATGAAGTTGAGAAAGCAATGTTAGATCGACTAAGGAGAACGTAGACAGGTAAATCTCAGAGCAATATTACCGTCTTTAGTAGCCTTTCCCTTAAGTAGGACAGCAAACAAATGAAAAATAGGGTTATACAGACTTTCAGTGCAAACTTTGGTGTGATGTGATATAAAGACATTACGTCTATATATCACTGAAGGATTTAGGTTACATGGGTTTGAGAATTGAAAAAAAAATTGACAGAAATAAAAATGGGAGTCAGAACATTTTAAATGTTGAAACAAAATATTATATCATGCCCGATATGTCTAGAAATGTTACTGTGTTTCTGTAGGTCTCGAGCTATTGTGTGGAGGGGGTGGAATAGCGTGTAAGACTGATTCTCCACAAATTTTTATATGGCGTCTTTGTAAGCAGAATAAATTTGGAAATAAAATACGCGACCAAACATGCAAATTTCAACATTATGGGATCATTTCTTGCTCTGTGTTGATAATATTAGCACATTTATACATAAAAGCGGAGAAACTACAGAAAGTTCACACGCAAAGTAAATTATTATTCTGGGTAATTTCTAAACCACTCTGAGGAACAGATACTGATAGCGCCAAACACGTAAACTTTAGGCCCTAAAGCAATGTAATATGTCGCCAGTCTAAGAGATAGAGGAAGGTATGTTTTGTTAATAGCTGTAAACTCTTTCGCTTTCAAGATGCAGAGTCAGAGAGGCTAATATGAGAAACTGGAGAAAGTCACACTATCATATCACTGCCTAATCCGCAAAGCGAAGATAAAGACGCCCAATTATTCAAAGGTGGCATTCTGTACAAACTCGTGTTTACACTACACGCCATCTTCCTTCCATTGTTCCTATTAACAATGCTGCCAACTTTGGAATAAGACTGATGTTATCACAGCATTTGTTTTACGACCCATACCGAAAAATACGTGATGAAAAGCGACGTTGCAATTACCAACAGCATCCGTCAAAGAACTTTCTCGACTGTAAGGTTAATTACATTCAAAAATGTTAGAAAGTTCTTGGACTTCGTTGTTAAAGCTACAAGTATTTTGCATAATTACTGTTTACAGTAATTGTACTAGTTCCTGTCATATCAGTTATAAAGAGTTTTAGAGCAGTGAATTTCCTATACTTTTAACCCTTTAAATACGAACCGTATCTGTTTTATATAAGGACTCAGTGCATACCGCGCTGTAAACACTCTCCACTTCGGTTATAAAAACCAGTCTCTTAATGTTCTATAAGGCAAAAGTTGCTGTCCAATCTATACTCAATTCCTTTCAGTTTCATTATGCTATATACCCATCCGTGCCAAGGTCTCTAAAACTGTCCCATGCACTAGTGATTTCCGACAGAGGTTCTGTATATATTCATCATCTCCCCGGCGCGTGCGACATGTCACCCCCCATTTCGAATTAGGCTTCATTGTGTTACGTAATTCCGAGAAGGCCCAGTTTTAAATATTTTGTAATTTTTGAGTACATATTTTTTTGTATATGCAGTGTTATATTCCTGGAATGTAAATTAATTTACTAATTTTAGACACAATTTCACCGCAGAGAGCTGGGTTCGATATTATGGCAGTCCATGCAGGGTCTGTGGCTGCCAAATTGGAACTGTGACAGGATTTTGCCTTAGCGCCTATGAGTACCCCTGGCAGTATAATTCCACCGACGCTCCATCCTTATATGTTTCGTGTATATCGATTATACAGTCCCACCAACTCAGAGCGCCCTTATGTCAAATATTTATTTCTTTCTCTGCACATACCTCGTCGTTTACCTTTACTCACTCTTGCACTGAGAACGCGGCACAGTCGTTTGTAATGATTCTGAAGGAGATGCCGTCCAGGATTGTAAGTAGGTGTTGGGGACTGAAAGGATATAAACCGTGTGAAATCCTGCTGTCACCGTGTAATCCTTCCTTATCCGGATAGAGGTGAGAAGGTGGCCCATGACGACAGACAGGTAGAGGGTCTCTTTCCACAGCATCAGGCGCCAGATGCAACCCACAGGGCCTATGGTCCTCACGGATTATCAGAAACACACAGTTAAGCTCATTTAGAAGAATAAATAGAAATTTTAATTTACTTTCTAAATTTTATTTTTTCATATATTAGTGACGGGGCTTACACGGTCACTACTCTTTGTCAACGGCTTGGAAACTCTGATCATGGGTTCGTATCCTAGTTGGACCACTTATAAATATCCGCCATTTTTAGTTTCCTTTGCCCTAACGATGAGGGAATCTTATATTCAAATATTCTGAATTCTGAAATTCAATGAGTGTCATTTGTAAAAGCTGGACGTACGCATGGAGAGATATGTACGGAAAAAGTGTCTGAAGGAGAGGAATAAAATACCAAGAATAAGGAGGCAAGGCTATAAATAAAAGACACGGAACCAACTGGGAGAAAATAGGAGTAATTTTTTACGCTAAGGTAGCTCTGTTCAGTTTCTGCACATACCAGAATAAGACAAGAGAGTTGGCATGGTATTACAGTGCGGGGATTAACAGGTAACTTACTGGGGCATATTAACCTAGAACCTAGCGGTAATTTTACATACGACCAGGTTTAACATTAAAAAATTCTACGTGGTGCCCACATTGCGTTTATGTGTTTTGTACGGATCTCAGAACAAACAGCAACTTTTGCCTTATAAAACATTAAGAGATTCGTTTTTATAACCGAAGTGGAGAGTGTTTACAGCGCGGTACGCACTGAGTCCTTATATAAAACCGATAAGCTTCGTCTTTAAAGGGTTCAGTAAAATTCTACGTGGTGCCCACATTGCGTTTATGTGTTTTGTACGGATCTCAGAACAAACAGCAAATTTTGCCTTATAAAACATTAAGAGACTGGTTTTTATAACCGAAGTGGAGAGTGTTTACAGCGCGGTACGCACTAAGTCCTTATATAAAACAGATATGCTTCGCCTTTTAAGGGTTAACAAAGCTGCCCGCTACAAAAGGGCCCTGTGTGAAACTTCTTAACGACCCGACGCCATCTTACCACTTTTTTAGCACGTCGTGATTGAACCGCCTGGAACTAACACATTTACCAGGTTCGTACTAATTAACAGGACATGCTAATGATTGATACCATAAGCAGCAGCATTAGCAACACAAGGGAAGGAAGCGCTGTTTGTAGAAGAAATAACTTAATTAAGTTTTAATGATACTCGTCATTTATCATATCATGTAAATGAGAATATGAAAATATGTCGCCTTTCTCTAACCTTCTTTGACTTATGACCAAGCAGTTAATCTGCGTAGTATTTGAAGGCATTGTAGTCTTAATTTGCGTGTTCAGAAATTGTGTGCGCCATATAATGTCTCAGTTACACATACTTAGACGGAAGTTGCACGGCCGGCAATATATTTTAATTTACACATCATTCGCTGGCTCAGTAATTGGCTCCGTCTTCCACACACGTCTTCCTTGTACTGGTTCAGGAGACAAAAAATGCAAAAGAAGTTGAACTGAGAAGTATTCTTGAAGAGTGCTTGTATGAAAGACAAATTATCATCGTCATTAGCAGCAGTAACAACAGTATACAGACCATAATGGCTGTTTGCCCTTCCATATTTTCGTGGTCGAAATATGTTTCTTCTGCCTGTCATTGTGTATGCATAAACTAACTTGAGAATGTGTGTGTGCGTGCGTGTGCTTGTGCGTGTGTGTGTGTGTGTGTGTGTGTGTGGGTGTGTCTTTCCTTCCACATTACTAGTGCGTCCTTTTGCGTCCATAATCCGAAGTAATCAAATATAAATTAAATACATTTATTCAGTTTTTTCTTCATTCAATGTCACGTAATACACAGGATGGAGCAAAGATACCTCGCACTCGGCGTTGAACAACAGAAGTTCCTCATCAAGTGACTTCTGTGTCACTCTGTGCATCTTGCATCTAGAGCTTCATATTCTCTGTAATATTCTCAGTTCTTTCTTCACGCTGTTTTAGTCAAGTGCAATTCTCACACCCGTATAGAAGTATTAGTACTGCCTAACTTAAAATGAAATTTATATCAAGCATTCCGTGTTAGTTACACAGCATACGTAGCATAGGTACAACACACAACCGTACGTGTAGTGTAAATATATGTATGCACTGGATCATTTTGGAATCCTCATAGTATAAAGTGACTTTTCAATACCGTGAACAAATATGTAGTGCCTACCTCAACACGCAAGAAAATGTACGTGTGAGAAACACAATTTTTCACGAGATTCTGAAGATGGCGGTAATATAAGCCTCGAAACGGGAACAAATATGATAAAGGCTGCTGAACTTTGTGCATCATCAGTTAGTTAATCAAATAACTATTTAACCTTTTAAAGCCTAGCGGTAACTTTACATACGACCAGGTTTAACATTAAAAAATTCTACGTGGTGCCCACATTGCGTTTATGTGTTTTGTACGGATCTCAGAACAAACAGCAACTTTTGCCTTATAAAACATTAAGAGACTGGTTTTTATAACCGAAGTGGAGAGTGTTTACAGCGCGGTACGCACTGAGTCCTTATATAAAACAGATACGCTTCGTCTTTAAAGGGTTAATTAACCTATAAAAATTTGGCTGTGGAAGACCTAAATCGATTGTATTAGCTTTGGGTCTGGTAAACAGTTTTCGCTGGTATAGGGTGTCTTTTTTCCTGCTTGACTGATAAGCGTCGGCCTGGCTCTATAGTGAGTTTTTATTATACTTTATAAAGGTTATAATCATCGCGCTCATTTGTCTAGCGCCCGTCTTCGACTCTTAAAACCTCCCCGTCACACGGCGTAAGACGCAGAGCTGGCAGAGCTTTGGGTGGAGCGTTGGGCCGGAGATTGTCGGTCAAGAAGAAAAAAAAAACACGCTATATTAAAGGCACTGAAGCTTGGATTTGCATTACCAGAATGTTAGTTAGTCAGTCAGTTGGTTGGTGAGTTAGTTATTTAGTTAGTTGGTGAGTTAATTAGTCATTTAGTTAGCTGGTTGGTTAGTTAGTCAGTTAGTTAGTTACTTAGTTGTTTAGACATAATTTAATATCCTGCAGGTATATATGTTGATGCTATAGACACAGAATCAGTGTTAATGGTGGGAACACAAGCCTCTCCTTTGGCCCGTGCAACAAAAGCTATGTACGTCGCAACCCGCGGCAGTGGCGTTTGAAGTCTTTTCTCTAACAATTTAGTTTACCCTGCAATAGAGAGAGCTGTGGTTGTATTGAAATGTTCCCGTTTCCATACCCTGACCTCTTGCGTAGAGATACAACTCTGTGGGCTTTATTTGGAAGGTACCCAGTGCTGAGGTAGACGCAGTGGTACTGAGGGTTATAGGGCATGTACTTACTTCATCTGGATAAAAGATGGGACAAAAGGGCCTATCTTTAAATGCAACTACTTTCCCCTCCGTACAATCGTAGCTGTTCACCATGTCATCTCCTCTAATTTTTAATATTAGTGCCAATTTCTGCATCTGAAGGGGCGTTGTTAAATCAAATTATTTGATTTTCCTCACCGTCTGGCGCAATGTGTTCATACCGACGTTTCGAAGGAATGTTCTGCCCCCATACATTGAATGTGAGTTTTTTTTTTCAAGTAGGTGCTTACGTATCGATACATCACATCGTCATAAATATTTCGGTATCCTTTTTTCTAGGTGTCATCTTTCCGCTGTGTTTGTGAAAACTATAACGATTTCAGGGTGTTTGTTACTGTAACCTTGCAATCGATATAAATCTCGGCTTCCACTGTGTCCATATTCAGTCACCGTGAATGTTGAGGGTATAGTTAATTAGAACAAACGAATACTTAGGCACAAAAGTCGCGAAGTTATATCTACATTGACTTTATCCCTACATATTTCAATGGACATGCCATCATCTTCACGTATATAAAGTGTTACAAGTACCAAAGCATCAAGAAGTGTATCTTCCTGTATACATCAAACTTGATTTATAATGAAATCTAAGAAGCGAGCAGCGTACCGATGTAAAGTCAACTAACCATTCTCTATTACGTTACACAGTTTTTGTACTACCCACAATAATTAAGTGTGTGTACAGGGAGGTATTTACACTTCTCGATGCTTTGGTACTTGTAACAGTTTGTATCCCCTGAAGATGACGGCATGTCCATTGAAATATGTGGGGACACTGTCAGTGTAAATATAGCTTTGTGACTTCTGTGCATAATTTTTGGTTTGTCCTGATTAAATTGTAATATGCACGGTGTACAATATATAAAATTCATGGGGGGTATAGGTTCTTCCGAAACTTCGGGACGTCACCCGCCATAAAAACTGTAAATTTATATCAGTATTGTTAAATAACTAACTGCATGGAGCAGAGGCCTTCTTGAGAAGCTAACAGTTTCTCAGCTAGTCAAGAAATTCCCCGCATTTTATGGAACCCGGAGGTTCATTACCGCATTCACAAGAGCCCGCCACCTGTCTCTATCCTGAGAGTATTGTTAAATACTATTGTTTAATATGAGAGAGTAAATCAACATGTAGATATATAACAAATGTATCTACAGATATAGGCCTCTAAATTTATGGAAACAAAATTGCACCTAAGTATATTAAAATTAATTTCTACACAAAAAATTTTACATCCCTGAAGATGGCCACATGGCTGGCCGAAACATGTAGGAGTTCAGTGTGTATATAAAACTAAATTTAATACATTTATGTGCATTTGTTGGTACCACTGTTTTATGTGCTCGAGTAATGCACGAGGCATGGATCACATATCTATAGATATTTCTGGTACTATTGAAAGCAATGAGGTCTAACAGTTCGGAACACTGCAGTGCTCCATTGCGCTCCGTTGCTACAGAGTTTCCATGACTTGTTATATTTATGTCGAAATGTGTGACATGTATCAGCATAAACGTTATTCGTAACGAATTTCTTTAGCCATTATGATTGCAATTCTCTATCGAGTACTGCCAGAATATATCAGCGTATCACCATAGAATAAATACCAACATTCACCGCGACAAAACTTGTCCATTTATGAAATCAGCTATTTTACTGTTAGTAGAGAAGAAACTCACAACCGGAAAGGGGAATAAACATGGTGGCATGCGCAGACTTGGAAAAGATTTTTAGATGAATATAGGCGTGGAATTCACTGGAGCAACATTACGTTGGATTTTATAAACAACTAAAACGTAAAATCGAAGGTTGGCCAAAAGGAGTTTCTGCTACATGTTACAGTTATGTGAAGAATTGGAGATGTTTCTATGCAGCGGAGGACGAAAGCTTTTCGCTTCTCAGAAAGGTTACAAGGTAATATTTTGAAAAGAGAATCTGGCAGAAATGCAGACGGCATCTGAGTGGCTTAACAAAGAATTGCAGAGGCCTGTTAGACCTGAGAATTCGCACTCAGCTACGATATACACCCTCGGTTTGGAGGAAATTTTGGTACACCATCTTATTGGGTTTTATGGTATTCATATCCGTGCACTAATTGTTCAAATTTCCAGGAAATACCAACAGTTGCAATGTATTAAAATATAAAGTTTTTACAACTAAAGCACTATAACTCCGACATGTTTCGATCTTTATAGGTCATCCTTAAGGAGTGTACATCAATATTTGTATAAAAAGTTTTGTAAAAATATTGATGTACCTTCCCTGACGATGACCCACAGAAAGGGTCGAAACATGCCAGAGTTTTAATGCTATAATTTTAACAAATTTTATTGTAATATAGTGCGTTTGTTAGCATTTCCTTGAAACCTTACTGAGTGGTTTGAGATTGTCCTCTGTTCTTCTTCTGCGTTTGTCTTTTCATACGTCTGTTTTTCTGTCTGTGCTTAGTCGCCATGTTTCTGTCCTTTATACTTTCTTCTTTCGTCCGTTTCTTTTCTCTTTTCTTTCTTTCTTTCGTTCTTTCTTTCTTTCTCTCTCTCTCTTTCTTTCTTTGTTTCTCTCTTTCTTTTTTCTCCCTTTCTTTTTTCTCCCTTTCTTTCTTTCTCTCTTTCTTTCTTTCTTTCTTTCTTTCTTTCATTCTTTCTTTCTTTTGTTCTTTCTTTCTTTCCTTCTTCCTTTCTTCCTTTCTTTCTGTCTTTCTCGCTCTTTCTTCTTTCTCTTTCTTTCTTTCTTGCTTTCTTTCTTTCTTTCTTTCTTTCTCTCTCTCTCTGTGTCTTTCTTTGTTTCTCTTTCTTTCTTTGTTTCTCTCTTTCTTTCTTTTTTCTCCCTTTCTTTCTTTCTTTTCTCCCTTTCTTTCTTCCTTTCTTTCTTTCCTTCTTCCTTTATTCCTTCCTTTCTCTCTTTCTCTCTCTTTCTTCTTTCTTTTTTCTTTCTTTCTTTCTTTCTTTCTTTCTCTCTTTCTTTCTTTGTTTCTCTCTTTCTTTTTTCTCTCTTTCTTTCTTTCTTTCTTTTTTCTCCCTTTCTTTCTTCTCCCTTTCTTTCTTTCTTCCTTTCTTTCTTCCTTCCTTTCTTTCTTTCTTCCTTTCTTTCTTCCTTTCTTTCTTTCTTTCTTTCTTTCTTTCTTTCTTTCTTTCTTTCTTTCTTTCTTTCTTTCT